>CM041639.1:8537411-8566184 GCA_023333625.1 Bothriochloa decipiens | reverse complement strand
AAAAAAAAAAAAAAAAAAAAAAAAAAAAAAAAAAAAAAAAAAAAAAACCACACTAAACTTGATCATACAAAACAGCCGTCGGGGAAACAACAGATATGTCTTCCAAATCATTTCCAAAAAGAAAACCATAATATTGGTCTGAAAGAGGACCCTCTCAAAGATCTAGAGTAATACTAGCCTGAACTGGGGAAAAAGTTAAGAGATGAAGTTGCAAAAACGTACTGCAAGCAGAAGTAAACTATACTTGTCAGTAGTCACAAACTAGCAAGTAGTATGAATTTATGATGCCCAACAATCACATGATTACACATGAACATTCTCAAACCACACACAGTACTAAAAGGATAGGCAAGAAAATGTGTAGGATTAAAAATCCAGCCGTCCATTGTGAGCAATCCTCAATATGGAGCCCAAAATAGATCTTACAAACATGGTTATTAAGGCGTTATGTCCGAGCGATACAACCATCTTAATATATATAATGCCATATAATGCCACTATCTTAAAATTGACAATTCTTAGCATGTAATATCATAATAAGTACTGCTTCTAGAGTGGTATTGTATAGCATAAAGTAGCACAATAGCAAATCTGAAATCTCTCATCTCATACTAGCAAAAAATTAGTCTCTAATCGCAACTGGAAGATTAGGCAGTGACTTATAAAGCATGCTTAAAATTTTGAGAGTAGCGTCATCTTTCCTGATGGTCATACTCTGCCAAGAGAGTACAATCCTGGGGAATGTTTATTGTAGTGAACTGATGATGCAGCCCCCTGCACAGCTTCTAGAGAGACCTGGGGACAGCCTTCAATAACCAGGGTCTCCAGCTTATGTGCACAGCACACCTCAGCCACTCCAGCACCAGAGAAACGACCACACTGCCGCAGTATGAGGTTAACCAAACATGGGCAATGCACGAGGAGGCACATCCCAGCATTAGGTACATTACTGCAGTCCATAATTTCAAGTGATTCTAGGAATTGCGCAGATGAGACGGCCTTCATCCCCTCGTCATCAAAGATGTGAGCACCACTTAGCACAAGATTACGAATCGGACAAGACTGAATGAGCATGACAAGGCCCTCCTGTGTGAATCCTATTTCTGGCCAGCTTTCATCACATCCCCAAAATATGAGTTCAAAATACTGAAGCTTACGGCACCTGAGGGCTAGAGCCTTAAGGCAGTCATCAGTCAGTGATGTCCTCAAAACATGACCTTCATTGAACTCAGGTGCCAACCGAAGTGAGATGCTGGTAAGGTTGCTGGAGTTGTTGGAGAGCGTAACTATGTCATTGTCCTGCAAACCAAGAATTTAATAAAGGCACAAGTTCTTTAATGCTTTGCACTTCCTCAGGAGACAACATTTCCTTCTTAGTTGAGACTCTTGCCAATGTCAAATCCTCCAAACTCTCACAGTTGAAATCATATCTATACTGACAGTGCTCCACACATGAAGGATCACGAATATCAAATATACTGGGGCAACCTTTGATCTAAAACTCAAACTTCTGAAGCTTCATCCATCCTGGACCGAACTTTAATAGGTCAAATTGACTGATCTTCTCACAGCAACTCACTACAAGTTCATCCAATGATCCAACCCTGCCAAGGTACTCCAGCCACCTTTTCCTACCTTCTACTCTGTTGCAGCCAATAAGGTGGAGAGCAGACAGATTCTTGCAGCCTTCAACCACTGAGAAAAGCCCAGCCGAAGTTATTGCTGGTAATGTGTTCAACCTCAGAGACATCAGCTTCTTGAAGCGCGCTATATAGCCAAGGCCTGAGTCAAGAACATCAGAACAGAAGCTTAAGGTAAGATCAGTCAATGAGGGGCAGCATGATGAAAACACCTCAAGGCCATGATCATCCAACTGCATCCCATGGCTGGAAATCCCACCGGAGTAATTGAACTCCACTTTGCACGAATTGGGGTACCGGAAGAACAGACGAGTCAAGGCCACTGTCACAGGGGAAACGCCACAACCAATGTACATAGAATTCCTCAGCTCTCCCTCAATGGCATATAGTCGCTTTGACACAAGAGAAAGAGATTTAAGATCACTTGGATTCCGCTTGACAATCACTGCAAGCAGCGCCTCTGGGAGATCATCCATCGAGGAATGCAGCTTGGCTAGTTTGGCCATCTCAAGGTGTGGTAAATATTCAGAGTGTGAGACTGAAATAAAAGAGATGTAGTTCAGTATGAAGCATTGAAGATAATCAGAACATGGCACCGGAATTAATCAAGATGTAAAAACGCATATCATGATGTTTTGAAGCTATGATAAACATATTAAAAGCTCCTCTGTTCATCCCAACATAGAGGCTACTAATTAAGGTAATAACTCAGCAACATCACATCGATATTAGTTGGAGAAAGATTATCGGTGCCGAATCATTGTACATTATTCAGCTTATTTTTTACAAGGCTGGTCAGATCATGCTAGTGGACAAGAGGGCACTCCATATACTGAAGTGAAAAACACATTGTAATAGATGAAGTTTTCAACATTTATATGAAGCAATACAGATCAGATTAAACTAAGCAGATCATACAGAATAACAGAAGTGTGCACTATGATTAGCTGTGAAGCTAAGAAGGTAACAAACACGAACTTTTGAATCAAATTCTCCTACATCTGCTTGAAGACAAGAAGAAGACTAAGTCAGGCAGCACACTAAAAGGTTCATGTGCCTACCTGGCTACCTCATGAGTGAAGAAGATGAATTTGGGCATAGCCTGTTAACCTATTTATCCAGGCACAAATGGCAGAGCAGTCATCAAGGAAGCAAGAAACACAGCAAACTATATAAGACCCTAGTATGCACAATCCACTGAAACAGTCAACACAAAGGAAGTACAGTAGAATTTAGACAACAGACCAGTTTGGTCCAGCTTTTATTGAAAACCGTGCATATGGTAGTTCAGAACTGGGGATACCAGTTTACAGGATGAGTCCAAAACAGTCACATCGATCTCCACTAACTCCAAAGACCACTAACAGTCATAGCTAAGAAAATTCCTGGAAGAAATGACAGCGACCCACCATGACCTGTCCCTCTAAAACAGCACAGCGAACAAAGCAAGTTTAGACGACGAAACAAAACGTTGCCATGCCAGCAACTTCTCCACCGCCCAAAGGAACTAGAAATCGCTGGGTAATCAAAGGCATCGCCCGGCTTTACAGAAAGCTTAACAAGTCATCGGTTTGCTGGGAACACAAGCTTACAATAGCGTCCTTAGAGCAAACTAACTCTGGTATGAAGTATTGCTGACACCAAGCCAACCGAACCCACCACCCTCCCAAAGACAAACCACCGGGTAACTAAACGAACAAGCGACGCGTAGCAGTGAAGTCATCTCCATATTTGGGAACCGCGTACCCAAATGCTTCAAAATCTGGAGCCAGAAACCTCACGCGAAATCCAGCAAATCTATGGGGTCTGCGTCTGCCAAGCGGCACAGACGAATCGAGCCTACTCCATCTATTACACCGCACAGCCCTTGGGTTCGTTACTATACTAATACCAATTACTACCATTCTACCAAAAAAAAAAACAAGGGATTTTTCAATGCCAGGGCACTAGTTTCTTGCTGAGATCGGCAGAGCAAGGAGAGGGAGGAAGAATCCAGCGCCATACTTGAAATCAGAAGAGATCCCGCTAGGCAGGCGGCGTCGGCGGTGGGGCCATGAGCAGCAGAGCGAGCACCACCGGACAACCCGGAGAAGAAGAGCACAGAACCCTCGCCTGGCGAGTCCGCCGTCGCCGCCCGCCCTGGAAAGGGATTTTTTTATTTTTAATTTTTTTAAAAAAATATTTTACAATTTTAATTTTTTTTCGAAATATGACAGAACTAGTCGTCCACGGTGGGCGTTTTTTAAAAAACGCCCACTGTGTGGGTGTTATATGTGACGTGGCACAGGGCCGGCCGCCGCCGGTGTCGGTTTTTGGGGGCGGCCGCCTGGCGCCCAAAAAGTGGGCGTTTTTTAGTGGCGAGGAGGCCGCCTGCAAAAGTGCGCGCTGTTTTGCGGACGGGCCTCGAAGCAGCCAAAAAACGTCCACTGTGTGAGCGTTTTTTACGCGTCAGGGAGCCGTCTGCTAAACAGACGAGGCCGACCATGTACTTTTGCAGGCGGTCCCCTGACGCACTTTTGTGGGCGTTTTTTTTTTGAAGTTTCTTAGCCGGCGCGCGGGCGATCGATATCCGGTGGGCGGTGGCGGTGCAGGACGAACGACCGGTCCACGGCTGACGGCTGCATGGCTGGCCTGGCCGTTGGTGCTAGCTGCTACTGCATGCGCTGTGCGATGGCCAGGAGTCTAGCGCGCGGTGGCACAGTGGCTACTGGCTGGGCGCATGCTTTCTTTCCGGATTAAATTTCTGCTTGGTTCCTATAAAATTCTACGTCCCAAAAATATCCTTACATTTTTAACGTAGTTTTGCACTAGAAATGTAGATATTATTATTTGGAAGTATAGTATGTTCGAATCTACCACAAGGATGAAGGAAGAAAACCAGTTATTTGCATTGTGCAGCTGAAGGATGAAGAAAGCATGCGCCCAGCCAGTAGCCACTGTGCCACCGCGCGCTAGACTCCTGGCCATCGCACAGCACATGCAGTAGCAGCTAGCACCAACGGCCAGGCCAGCCATGCAGCCGTCAGCCGTGGACCGGTCGTTCGTCCTGCACCGCCACCGCCCACCGGATATCGATCGCCCGCGCGCGCGTGCCCGGCCAACAAACTTCAAAAAAAACGCCCACAAAAGTGCGTCAGAGGGCCGTCTGTAAAAGTGCGTGGTCGGCCTTGTCTATTTAGCAAAAAAAACCGTCCACACAGTGGGCGTTTTTTGGCTGCTTCGAGACCCACCCGCAAAACAGCGCGCACTTTTACAGACGGCCCCCTCGCCACCAAAAAAACGCCCACTGCGTGGGCGTTTTTTGGGCGCCACGCGGCCGCCCCTAAAAGCCGGCACCGGCGGCGGCCGGCCCTGTGCCACGTCATATATAACACCCACACAGTGGGCGTTTTATATGAAACGCCCACCGTGGACGACTAGTTCTGTCATATTTCGAAACAAAAAATTAAAATTGTAAAATTTTTTTAAAAAAAATTAAAAATAAAAAAATTCCCTGGAAAGGTATTCGGCCAGAAATGGTGTGCTTGGGCTTGTTCTGGGCGGAACTGGGCCTATCGTCCGTTTTGTTTTGCGGCCCAAGCCAAAATTACCAGTCGAACGAGCACACGAGCTGCGTGGCGCGTGTGTGATTGGCGCCACGCGGCTTATCCTGTGAAATCCCGGCGGCGAATCACAGCCACCACATTTGCTTGCCGTGCGCCTCCATCATCGCCAGCGAGTCTCCCCGTTCGGCCGCTAGCTACTGTACCCTCCTCACTCCCTCAGCTAGCTCCGATCCGATCTGTCCACCACCAGCGAGTACGGACCAATGGCCCTGCGCATACCCACCATCTCCTCCTCGTCCCACGGGCTGGTGGCGGCCTCCTCGCCGGCGGCGCCCATCTCCACGACGTGCCGGCCGCCGGCTGTCTTGACGGTTGTTGGCAGCAGCTGGGCGTCGGCGAAGAGGAGCCTTCTGCTGGCGACGACGGCCTCTGAGACGAGGGGAGTGGCGCCGGTGAGGTCGAGCGGAGTTGAGACGACCTCGGTGGGAGCTGAGGCCGTCACCGGGCAGGTCACGGAGGTCAACAAGGACACCTTCTGGCCCATCGTCGAGGCCGCTGGCGATAAGGTCGTCGTCCTCGACATGTACACCGAATGGTGCGTACGTTCAGTTTTTTTACTACTGTGAGAATCTGAGACTGTAAGTTATAGAATCTGAGACTGTAAATTGTTGAATATGATACAGTACTATTCATTTGGCAGGTGCGGGCCTTGCAAAGTGATGGCTCCCAAGTTCCAGGAGATGTCTGAGAAGAACCTGGATGTTGTCTTCCTCAAGCTCGACTGCAACCAGGACAACAAGGTGATGAGCTAAGCTTTGACATCTATCTCTGTTCTCTTCTGTGTCTGTATTTCATTCATCACTGCTCTGTGCAATTGTACGATATGAATACTGAAAAAGGACAACCCTGCTGGCCACTGTATTTGTGCGGCACTGCTTGCCTGTTGTTGCAGCCGCTTGCAAAGGAGCTGGGCATAAAGGTTGTGCCGACGTTCAAGATCCTCAAGGATGGGAAGGTCGTCAAGGAGGTTACCGGCGCCAAGATCGAGGAGCTAGCGCATGCCATCGAGACAATCAAGTCAGGCTGATCAGAAGATAAAGAAAATGGGCTCAAACTTAAGCAGGAATGCAAGATCGATGTGCGCGAATACATAGCGTACGTGATGTGTAACTAGTGTAGACTGTGAATGAATGCGCCACCACACTGCACCCCCTTTTGTGGGAGTAGATACTCATTGCAGAAAACAAGCTATTCTAGTTCTTCTGCTTATGGTTTATGGATCGATGACCGGTCATCAGGACCCGCAAATACAGAATTATTCATTCATATGGATGGAATGCTGCTAGCTTCATTGTAAATAACCATCATCAGGTTATCATTGTTTTGTCTGTCTGTTAACTGCCGGCTTCAGAGTTCAGAGCATTTGGTTTTCTGATCCTTGGAGAAAACTGAAGTTGGTGCTGTGTGGTACATGATCTGATCGATTATCGATACGTTGTTGTTGCTCTGTTATGCTATGTCAACATTTGGTTTTCCATAGTAGAAAACCCTCATCATGCGCACTGTCATTCCACGATGCGCATGAACGGTTGGAGTATCAGATATGCTTCGTCTACCATGCAAAGCCCTCATGACGCACACTGGAGCTAGCTTGGCCTGCTCCGATTCCAGTATCAAAATTCACAAAAACATTCCAGAGGCATATTCCTGCACCGAATTGAACTCGAAAAAACGCTGTCATCCCACGAGGCTCCACGCGTGGCAAAAGGCAAAAGCACCATGGAGGTTTTGCACTTTTGATGGTCCACGTGTATAGCAAAATAAAACACGTAGCGTACGTGAAGGAACACCAAAGCTTTTAAAAGAACCAATACACCAAGGCAACACAGGACCTGTTTTTTTGGTCTTTACAAGCTGTCAGTGCACAATCATTGCCTTCGTCCTCTCAGGTTGCTGGTCCCAGCAAATATTGAGACGTCACAAAAAATCTAATAAATTATTTCTTTTTTTGCGAAAGAAAAAATCTAATAAATTCGAAATTCTCAGCAACCACACTTAGTTTAGATGCACATGTATCCATCAATCAACATGTGTTGAGGTGGATTGAAGTCGGAGTAAGTTTAAAATCCACTACAATTCATTTCAGTATATATAGACTGTGGATACACATGTACATCCAAGGAAGGCCTTATTGGGCCAATCATACCATAAGTGGTTACATCGACTATGGAGAAAACAACAAGCCTATAATATCCCGCACAATCAATGTCCACTAGGCCACCACCTGCTCCTTCATTACCAAATTTCGATGTGGACTAAACCTACCAAATGCTAACAAAAAAATCAAGCATCAACTATTAATTGCAATGGCAAGCCTCAATACGAAAATATATGCTACGAGCTTGTGAAGAACATTCTTCTAACGAATATGCTAGGAATACTTGTTGATGCATCAACGAAAAAACAACATTCTAAGAGCCTTTTTGTTTAGTTGTGAGCTTTGATCGAGATGTCAAAAAGCTACTCTAAGTTATGCATTGCGAAAAAGGTTATAAGCTATGAAACCTGCTCTCTCTCTCTCTCTCTCTCTCTCTCTCTCTCTCTCTCTCTCTCTCTTCTTTGAAACAACCGTAAAATATCTCTTTGTTTGCACTCATTTGGAAAAACAGAAAGTTAAAAGTTGAAAGGAGGGAGAGAGGGGGGGAGAGAGAGAAGAACGAGATTAATATGCTCTATGCAGTGTAGAATCTTATTTGACCCAAGATATAACTCAAAACCACCTATCAACCTAATGTTATAACTACAAAGAAAAACCTTGAGCTATTGTTCCTATCCTCTTGCACTATGAAGATAAGCCCATAGTCACAAAAAAAATGAAGACAAGTCCATGACACTAAGTCACCCTCTTGCAAAATGGTGAGGAGCGTTTAGAGCATCTCATATGTCACGGTCACGGACCCATATAGTTGCATAGTTCCTCGTTTCATCAAGCGCCCTGGCTAGCAGGATTCAATAAAAAGAAGGTGTCAGGCCACACCTTTGGAAGCCACTCAAGGTGATAAAGGTGGAGGCCGGTGGAGTACATTGACACCCTTCTCTTTACCCTTAATGCATCGAGCCCTTATTTTTGGGTTTTAATGATTCATGAACACATGGATAACTTTGCTTTGCAGTGGCAATGGCAAAGAGTTAGTCATATTGAGATCACTTGGTTTTCTTGACCCCTAGGTTTGGATTTAGCATATTTTGCTATGTTTCGTGAAGACTAAGTACATGATAGTTTGCCTAAGTGCATTTTGGTGATGTAGTGCTACGTACGAGACTAGTAGCTTTATCAATGTTGTAGTGTGAGCGCTTTGATGCACACATGTCTCCTAGCAAAATTGATGACGAGTGACCGGAACAGATATATGATAAATAAATCATATGGATCTTGAAGGAATTGTATTGGACAAGTCCGAACTTCAAATGGAGCACGAATTCAAGTTTTAAGTTCATCAGATCAATTTTAAGTTTCAAGTTTTAACATAAAGAAACATGGATTTAGTAGGAAACTAAAAAAAACCGTTCTCGTTTTTTTTTTTTGAGGAAAAAAAAACCGTTCTCGTGGATTTCTCTGGAAAATTACTTCCAGAAAAAAAAGAAAAAAAATAGATCGTCACATTCGTTCCGGCCGAGCTTACCTTGTTACCTGCCCGGTCCAGCCCAATACTCGAGAAGCCCACCAAACCACGACAATACCGGGCGATCTGGGCCGTCGGTCCGTCAGATCACGAGCCATCCATGAATTTTTTTATTTTTAACTTTTTTTAAAAAATTTATAAAACTAATTTTTTGTTTCGAAATATGACAGAACTAGTCGCCTACAGTGGGTGTTTTTTAAAAAACGCCCACTGTCTGGGCGTTATATGTGACGTGGCACAGAGCCGGCCGTCGCCGGTGCCGGCTCTTGCGGGTGGCGCACTTGCGCCCAAAAAACGCCCACTGCGTGGGCGTTTTTTGGTGGCAAGGGGGCCGCCTGCAAAAGTGCGCGCTGTTTTGCGGGCGGGCCTCGGAGCAGTAAAAAAACGCACACTGTGTGGGCGTTTTTTGCACTACAGGGGCCACCTGCAAAACAGGCGAGGCCGGCCGCGCTCATTTGCAGGCGGCCCCCTCGTCCACAAAAAACGCCCACACAGTGGGCGTTTTTTGGGGCAACTCTATAAATAGGCAGCCCCCTCTTCAGATTTTCATTATATTCACTAAAATTTTCAGAAAAAAAAGAAGAGAGGAGGGAGGGGAAGGAAGTAACGGCGAAACCCTGCCAGTTTGAGACCTCGGCTTTTAGGTAAGTTTCTCATACATTACAAGTCTGTTGCTATGCATTAGTAAAATATAATGTGCACTAGAGTTGTTTAGTTTTTAGTTGACTCTGGGTAGATCCGTGAGTAGTATGTATATAGATCTATAAATAATGATGTAAGAGCATTGCAGTTCATGTTAGAAATAATGATGTTTCTTCTATGCTTTAAACAAACGAATATCGTATTTTCTCTGAATAGATATGTTTAGGGTTTAGGGTTTAGGGTTTAGGAATAATGATGTTTATGCTATGCTTTAAACAATGGATTGCATGATTTAAAATGTGACGAATATCGTATTTTCTCTGAATAGATATGTCAAGCAAAGTGATGTTTCGGTTGTTCCATGGTAGTGGCACTATCAGATATGGCCCGTATGGTATAGATCTGTCTGAATTTGGGTCAACACTAAAGGCCCTGGCGCGCAAAAAACGCCCACACAGTGGGGGTTTTTTGGGGTCCCCCTATATATACCCAGCCCTCTCTTCAGATTTTCATTATATTCGCTAAATTTTCCAGAAAAAATAAAGAGGAGAGGAGGGAGGAGAAGAAAGTAAACGGCGAAACCCTGTCAGCTTGAGACCTCGGCTTTTAGGTAAGTTTCTCATACATTACAAGTCTGTTACTATGCATTACTAAAATATAATGTGCACTAGAGTTGTTTAGTTTTTAGTTGACTCTGGGTAGATCCGTGAGTAGTATGTATATTAGATCTATAAATAATGATGTTAGAGCATTGCAGTTCATGTTATAATGATGTTTCTTCTATGCTTTAAACAATGGATTGTATGATTTGAAATGTGACGAATATCGTATTTTCTCTGAATAGATATGTTTAGGGTTTAGGGTTTAGGGTTTAGGAATAATGATGTTTATGCTATGCTTTAAACAATGGATTGCATGATTTGAAATATGACGAATATCGTATTTTCTCTGAATAGATATATTTAGGGTTTAGGGTTTAGGGTTTAGGAATAATGATGTTTATGCTATGCTTTAAACAATGGATTGCATGATTTGAAATGTGACGAATATCGTATTTTCTCTGAATAGATATGCAAAACTTGTGGCGGACGGAGTTTTGGAAAAAACGAGGTCGCCCTAGAGAATTGTATCCCGACGTGTCTAGCAAGGATGCTCCTGTTCCTCCTGCAGTCCTTGTCCCAAATCGTGACTGTGGAGAACCGGCTGATATTGGCCAATCTCGCCATGAGGACACGGCTGCCCGTTGCTACTACACATGCAGTGGATTCAATGTAAGTAATTGCACCTCTGTCACTGCGCCTTTATTCATTGCTAGTAATTGCAGCTCTTGCATCTCTAATAATGTCGTTAGCAATCATGTTTTGTAGGCCCATGAGCGGTGCTTTTTCTTTTAGTGGATTGACGGTCCAGACAAATTCGACCCAAGGTATCTCCAGTTTGACGAATGGTGGAAAGGGAAGCATAATCCACCCGATCAATTTGAGCGGTGGGTGGCACCTCCCCCTGACCCCCCAATGACAGACGAGGAGAAGAAAATAGCCCAATTGAGATGGCTTGAATCTCCGCCTCGTTGCAAATGCGGAGATTATTCTGTAATAAGTTCAGATAGGCCTAACGAGTTCGAATGTCCTAACCCCGTCGGAGTAAGTGCAAATTGTATGCGGTCATGGCTTTCTTAGTATTTGTGCATGTACTAACATTTTACATTGTAGGATGGGTATACCTTGTTGCGGAAGTGTAACTTCAGGGAGTGGCTGTGGGGTCCAAAGAACAAATGGCTGGAGCCGAAGGTGGACAAGAAGAGAAAAGTGGTTACCCCCAAGCCTCCTGTGTTGTGCAAATGTGGTGTCGAAGCACAGTATGGCCTACTACCATCGGAGCTTGGAATAGGCTATTGGTGCGGCCATATGGTTGATTATGATGAGGTCCTTTTATTCCACTTGTTGCTCACTTGATATCCAAACTTTTTGTATTTGCTGACTTTAAATTGTTCCGTTCGATCATAGAGTCTTAGGAAATGCAAGTGGGAGGTTTTTGCCCATGTTGAAGACCGCAGGGAATACATGGATACACTGAAGCAAAAGCAACTAATGGACCTGAAGTTCAGGTCTGGTACTCAGCTTGTGGACAACTACATTAAGATGCGGAAGCGAGCGCAGGTTGACTATGCCCGACGATTGTGTGTCCAAACCCCAAGTGCTGCTCGGTGGAAGAAAGACTGTGATGCATGGAAAAAGAAGAGAGAAGAGGAAGCATCCTTGCATGCGAGGGAGAAGATGGAGGAGGCCGAAAAGAGGAGTGCTGATGTGAAGATGAAGCAGAAGATGGCGGAGGCGGAGATGCCGATGAACAACGAGGACGAGGAGTATGATGAAGCGTTCACCCAAGCCCTCGATGACTTGGAGGCCGCTTACTATAAAAAAAGGAAGAAGAGGAGTATGATAAAGCGTTCACCCAAGCCCTTGATGACTTGGAGGCCGCCTACTACAAAAAAAGGAAGAAGAGGCCAACGCAGCTGAGCGTAGCCGTACCAATGCGTTTGTGGGAGAGGATAGTGGTTCTGAAGATGAAGACTTGCTTCCCGGTTATGTTTCAGATTATTAGGGCCGTTTTGTTAGATGAATTCAGATTAGTAGCTCATCGCCCTAGCGGACCTATAATTTTATTGTAATGAACTGCTTCTGTGACTTTTAACTGTGCTGTAATGGACTATTATAACGGATGTAATGCAAGCATGTAAGGGTTTAGGGTTTAGGGTTTAGGGTATAGGGTTTAGGGTTTAGGGTTTAGGGTTTTTAGGGTTTAGGAATTAGGGTTTAGGGTTTAGGGTTTTTAGGGTTTAGGGTTTAGGGTTTAGGGATTAGGGATTAGGGATTAGGGTTTAGGGTTTAAGGTTTTTAGGGTGTAGGGTTTTAGGGTTTAGGGTTTAGGGTTTAGGATAAATTTTGACAAAAGGATAGTGCGTATCATACATCAAGACAGTAATTACATCGTACAGGGTACTACTGTCCCCGAGCCTGTCCCTGCCCCTGCCCCCTACCCCTCTTCGGCCTCCTCGGTCGCACATGCCCCGACGAGTAGGTGTGGCGATCCGATGGAACACCTCGAGTCGCGCGGACGTGCTGCACTGGAGTCATCTGTGATAACTCCTGCGTGTAGGGCGGAGGTGCTCCTGCAAGCTGTGAAGGGCCGATATCGACCTCCTCGTCGCTGATCGATGCGTCAGTGGGGGGTCATTAGGTAGTCGGTAGGTCCGCGACGAGGTGCCGGCTCCCTGGCCCGACGTCGAAGCTGCTCCCTGCGTGGAGGTACCCACTCCATGGGGCGAAGGCAACACTCCCCAGGCTGCTCCCTGAGAGGAGGTACCTACTCCATGGGGCGAAGGGCAGGCTCCCCAGGCTGCTTCCTGAGTGGAGGAACCCTCACCATGGGCCGACGCGCTGGGTGGAGCATGAGTGAAGTGCCTGGATGCCTCTCCTCCGTGCACCGAGGACCCCGCTCCGGAGGAACGAAGGTACGGCGTAGAGAATGCTGTGAAAGGTGTCGTCGTAAGTCACATAGTCATCCAGATTGGAAAAACATAGGTAGACGAGGTGCGGTACACGGAGTTACCTCTGTTCTGGGGTGCAGGAGGACGTGCTGCGGGTGCCAGTGCAGGAATTTGAGGCGCTGCGTCGGAGGTCCAACAAGTCAGAGCCCTCAGCACGGATCTAAGCGTCGTACGCATCCGCGTGTACGAGGTGCACTGCTCGTCCACTGTCAACGCCAAGCCACCCTCCAAGCGGCGACACACGGAGTCAACCTCCGTGTAAAGTAGTTGCGTACCATTGACCTAATTTTAGTTTTAAGTAAGATGAAAGATATACGTAATGAACTACTGATATATATGAGAGATTCAAGTACTCACGGCGCGGAAGTAATTCTGATCATGGTGCGCAGGGTAAGCGTCACCCACGGCGGCGACGTGTGGCTGCTGCTCCGGAGGAACGAAGGTGACACGTGTGCGGGTACGAGGCTGGTACCACCGGAGGTACATCATGTACGAGTCCTCGGTGTGGGGGTGGTACTCATCAGCGACGTCCTCTGTGGCAAGCAACCAATCGTCCACGTATGGTTGCAGACGTGGAAACCATAAGTTGCCGCCGACCTGTCCCCTCTGAGTCAGCCTGAACACAAATTTGAGTAAGACATGTCTACTGCGATTAATTTATCAAAGTTAGTTGTTAGTAGTACTTACCTATGAGCATCTGCAGGGATGGTACGGATGATAGGGATGGGGGACGGCTGCATGAGACCGAACTGGCGCAAAACACGCCCTGGGCAGTGCGGTTCGACGAATATGTCGAACACCATCGGTCTGAGCGTCAGCCAGAAGGCCTGGTCACGTGTGTACAACGTGGACAGCCCAAGGGGAACTCGTGCGTGGATAGCCTCCTGGCTGTAAGGCTCAAGATCACGTCAGTCGGTTGTATCCTGTCGAACTCCAGCATAAACTCGTTGTACGACCGCGTGACCTGCACATGTGCCCATCGTCGCTGAAATATAACAATAAATGGGTTAGAAGGTACGACACGAATTAACTATATACGTCAGCTAGGAACACGAACCTGACGATGGCACCAGACTGTACCCATGGTGGGGAAGTCCTCGGGCGGATGCTGCAAGTACAGGTCCTCCTCGTAGGCGGTGTGATCCACCACAGGTCGACCAATCGCGAACCATTCAGCTGCCCATAGCTGTAGAAGGAGGGGGCAACTAGTGAGCAAAGAACCTGTTTCTATCTTGGTACACGCTTCGCAAAGCCCCCTGTACATCACCGCCAGTACTGCAGATCCCCAGCGCCACTGTGGCACTGCTCCCTCGTCAGCATCAGCGATCTCGCGCACGTAGGGGATCATGACCTTATCGACGGCATGTCCCGCGCTGCTGGTGAACATGACCCAGCCAAAAAGCCACAACAAGTAGGCCTCCAAGCTCCGTTGCACAGAGTACACGTCAGCCTCTGGGTGTAGCTGATCGGACTGAAAAAGATACAGTTAATAAAGTTGAGTAGAACTGTAAATTGATAAAATTCTTTTAAAATAGGCCTTACGGTAAACTGCATGAGCCACTGCTGCGATGGGCACATGGTCGTGTATGGAGGGAGGCTGCTCATAGCTGGAAGTGCAGGGTGACGCTGTACGTGGCCGAAGCGGGCCATAATGTCGTCTCGCCAATCATGAAGTCCGTCGACTGGCCCGACGGCATCGCCAGCGAGGGGAAGGCCAAGCAAGAACGCAACGTCCTGAAGCGTCGGTGCGACCTCCCCGCACGGCAGGTGGAACGTGTGTGTCTCCGGCCTCCATTGGTCGACCAGGGCTGCTAGAAGAGACCTATCGAAACTCCACCTCCTCGTCTCATCGGCCTCACCAGCTCGAGCCTCCATAAGACGACACAACGGGAGGAGGCCTGCCTCACGTAACCTGCACATAAAAATTTTATGTTATTAAGAAGCCATGTGTACTTAATTGGGAGACCTCGAAGAGTCAACGGATACCTGGAACAGAACCGAGGGTCCACTGAAAGTAGACATCTGGACGGTCGCGGTCGAAGTACGGGCAGATTGGCGTTCTGCACCGCAATACGGTACGAGCGGTGCTGCAGATCGATCCCTCGATCTAGCAGCTCTGGTGTGTCGTCCGCCATCCCTGCATGACATTATCACAGTTAACATATATGACACATGCAAATAGAAAGTGAAAAAGTCTACAACAATAAATTTAAGGTACAACAAGAATGATCAAATTTGAAACATAAAGAATGCACATACAACATGTAACAGAAATATATTCAAATACAAGACTGAGATTATGAACATTACATCCGCAAGATAGGTTGAAACAACAAGTTTGTTCACTTCAGTTACAACAAAGCAAAAACCGTACATTACATAATCTTAACCAAGCTTACTACACATCACTACACGACCGAACCACGAGGCACGCGTGCATGCCTTGGCCTGGTGGGCCTAGAAGTTGTCCCTTCTCCTGTTGGCGGGGTACCATCCAATCCGAATCCTGATGGCGGGGATTCTGCTGTTGTGGGCATGTCTGAATCCTTCGGGCACTTTTTGTAAGTATGTCCCTCCTTGTCGCATTTGCTGCAACGTTTGTACCTTCCACCTGCTTCGGACTCATCCATGCCGTTTCGAATACGTCTTGTCTTCCGACGCCCAGCCTTGTCTCTGATCTTACTTGGGTCTGGAATATAGCTAGGTTGTGGGACTCTACCTGTAAAATTCCCCGCTATGCCAAAACCATAAATTTCATGTGACCATGTATGCAATATGGCTTCCTTGGTGAAATAGGGAGATACAAAAGTACGATCAAGTATTCCACACTCCGAGCTCGCTGCAATAACATGGAAACATGGGTTGTGGTAGAGTCTTGGCTTGTGGCACGTGCATGCGCAATACCCATCCTCTTTAAGTATGTATTCTTGCACAACTCTTGTTCTATATATTCCACGCTTGGCCCTATCAGCACACAAGATTTCAAATCGGTGCTCTCTAGTACCTTGAGTTATAACTCTATGCTCCTTTGCCTTCTTACATTTTTCCTCCAGATAATTTATCAGCATATGTCCGAAGAAAACACCTCGCACTTGCATTGATAGGGCAGCGACTTGGTACCGGTCTCTGAAATATCTGCATGTTCCATGCAGGATGAACTCAATAATGGCAACCAAGGGAAGGTCTCTAACACCACGCATCACCCAATTGTAAACTTCGGCCAAATTAGTTGTCATAATACCAAACCGCACTCCGCCGACATCATGCAGCAAAGACCACTTCTCCTTAGGCTCATTCTCTATCCAGTGCGAAAATTTTCTCACAGCAGATGTAACAACCCAAAAATTCGAACTACAAAATTTTTCGACAAAACCCTGAGTGATGTGGTGCGACATGTCATCATCTACCCCTTACATATGCATCAACCCTAGCATGTCATGCATGGCATTCACATGTTGCAAATTAATTAATATCTCATAACCATGCTCTATGTTCACATGTTACATTTTAATGTTTCGTTTGTTTAATCATCATGATGCATTAAAAGAGTGAGTTGGATTTTTATTTGGTTTATGTGCTGGTTATTAAAAATAACAACATAATATTTATTTTGACAAATAAATATTAAGGGAATAATACCCTAGAAGTATTTGGACCATGTATGCTCACTATTCTGTAACACAAAATAAGCACACCGTATATATATATATAAGTATATATATAAATATATTTGAAAAAGAAAAAGAAAAAGAAAAGAAGGAGACCGGCCCGAGCCGCCCCGTCGACCCAGCCTGCGCGCGCTCGACCTTCCGCTCGACCCTGCTCGCCGCTCGACCCCTGCACGCCGCTCGACCCCCTGCTCGCCGCTCGACCCCCTGCTCGCCGCTCGACCCCCTGCTCGCCGCTCGACCCCGCGCTGCGCGGCCCAACCAGGCCGACGGCCCAGCAAGAGCTGCGCGCGTCCGCGCGCCGCACCGAGCCTCCGTTGCCGAGGAGTCGCTGACGATGGGGCCTCGAAGTGGAACCCACGTGTCATCGCGCCCGCTGAGGTCACCCGACCGGCCGTGCGCGCTCGCGTCAGCACTGTTCCCCGGCGTCGCTCCTAAGCAACCTCCCTCGACCGCTCGATCCAGTGTTGCCCTGCATCGACGCGCGTCCGCAAGCCACCTGGACCGACCAGCCCGCGTAAAGTTCCCACGGCCGCAGGCAATATTCTCTGCGCGTGCGCGCGCACCTGCGCTGTCGCCGCAGTGGAACGCTGCCGCCATAAAGAACTTCGACACCCAGTGTTCCCTAGCCCTCTCTCGCTGTTCTCTGGACCCAGTTCGAACCCCAGCTGCTGACTTGGACATCCCTTGACCGCTCGATCAAGCAAAGCTGTGATCGGCCGTCCGTCTGCTACCAACCACCGCGTCCGCCCTATAAAGCAGGCACCCCGGCACCCTAGGGTTCCCAGATCGCCGCCACCGCTCTGGTGAAACCCCATTCCTCCTTGCCAGCCTCGACTGGAGAAGAGCTGAAGGGGAAGGAAGGAGTCGGGGAAGAAGACGCCGCCGCCGGAGCTGAGGAGGGAGACCGTCGACTCGGAGCCGCTGCTGCTGCGTCGAGGGCAGGAAGGAGGAGCAGTACGGCGAGCCGAAGCCGCTTGGACTTGTACCGCACCTCCATCCTCTTCGACCGTCGGTGAGCACCGCCATCGCCGCCCTCTCGAACCCTCCGCCGTGCTGTTGGCCATGGCGCTCCGCCGTGAGCGCGTAGGCCCAGGTCACTACCGACCTCACTGGACACACCCGCACACACACACGAGACTAGCCGAGCCCCTCGGACCACGGCGTCGGGAGGATGCCGGAATGGAAGCCGCCCAGTTCATCGCCGCGCGCCAAGCTCCGCCGTGGCGAGATCACCCAGTCGCCTCTCTGTTGAGCCTCGACCTCCGTTGTTTCCGGATCCGCGCTCGCCTTGATGAGACGGACCCCGTGCACACCCTAGCTCTGCGTTTGCCTCGCCAGAGCATCGACCCGAACCACCTTGTCGTCGACGTGTCAGTACGTTGCCGCTCCAGAACGCCGTCGTTCACCGTTGTTCCTGCCACCATCGACCACCCTCGAGGAGCAGGAAGAAGCCGGGAAGCTCCGCCGTGACGAGCTGCATCGAGTGGGCAAGATGGAGACCGTGGACCCTCTCGGAGTGCCGTTGCCGTGCACCGAGGACCTGTCGAAGCTCCGCCGTGGGAGTTGCGGCCCGCGCGGACTCCGCCGTGTGTTTTGGTCACCGCCGGCACCTCGAGTAGGCGTTGCGTGACTCCAACCGTCCCTCGACGCCACCAATTGGAGCTGTAGTGACTCGGTGTGAAGTGTACATCGAGCACCGTCGCCATCGAGCCACCGTCTGCCGTCGAGCTCGACACGGAAGTGAAGCTGTCACCCTCAAGCCCATCGACGTGACCGTCGTGAAGTCCCGAAGCCGATGGGCGGGTTAATGGCACCGGAGATCCTTTGTGGCACCAGGAATCGAGAGTTCTTCCGCCGTCGATCGCCGAGGAAGAACTCCGAGTTCGAGCCTTCGACAAACCGAACCTCGAGTTCGACTCTTCGAAGAACCGACCCTCGAGTTTGACCCGTCGGAGGACAGACCCTCGAGTTTGACACCTCGAGCACCGTCACCCTCGAGCCGCTGTCCGCCATACAGCACGTCGCCGGAACCAAGCTCCTGACTCGATGACCGCCTACGTGTTCGCCTTGACGACCCGAGGACGATGCACGAGTTAGCGAAGTCTTGGAGCAGCCCTCGCCGGATCTTTAACCCCGTCGTAACCAGCCGAGCCCCGCTGTCGAAGCAGAGCAGTTTTCCGTCTTCGAGCATGCCCTCGAAAGCAGTACCTCGAGACCGCATCCTGGCGATCGTGTCCTCGAGACCGTACCCCTCGAGACCGTGCCCCGATACCGTGCCCCTCGAGCGCGTAACCCTCGAGAGCGAGCACCGTTGTGGGAGCAGAGCAGTTTCTCCGCCTTCGAGAGTAGCCTCGAGAGCATATCCTCGAGAGCATAACCTCGAAACCGTAACCTGAGACCGTGCCCTCGAGACCGTAACCCCCTCGAGTTCTAACCCTCGAGACAGTACCCTCGAGACAGTAACCCCTCGAGCCCTTTCTCTTTTCAGAAAATGGTTAAATCTTTGAAAATTCATATCTAATTCATACGAGCTCAGAAAATTATGATCCACATATCCAAATTTTCTATAAATCGAGCCCTATCTATCTAGGCTATGTTTGAGTGTATTTGGATCTTCTATTTTGCATTCGTTCTTTGTGCTAATCTATAGGGGTCGCTTCTGCGACCGTTAAATCTCGTTACAGGCTCGAGCGAGGACAAGCTTGACGACAGTGACTACCAGGAGAAGTCCGACAGCTACGACAGTGAAGGTGCCACACACCACCCAACCTCGTAGATCCCATTACGCATGACAATTATAGTATGGCTAGTGCTTTAAATTCATGTTGCTATAATGCTATGCCTGTGCTAGGACTGCATGATAGAGTATTTATTTGATGAGCCCTACCTTGTTGTAAACTATCACCTGCTTACCCGCTGTTATGATAGCCACCTGCTTATCTGCTATGCTTATAATTTCTATACTTCACTCGCTTACATTTTGATGCGACGTGATGAACCCGGGGAAGGCCTGGAGGGTGCCAGGCTGGATGTGTGAGTTGATGCTTCAGATGAGCATGTGAGCTGATGATGTTGTATCCGGGTTTGGGGTGGAACTTACGGCAGGGAGTAGGGTGAGGGTTGAGTCGATCGAGCCGGGATCTACGACGAGCTTTTGGAGCAAGTCTTGCCAGGGAATGGTTCTGGACATTCCCATGAGAGGAGCCTGTGGCGGGCTAACTGAGATGTGATGGTGGTCCTTGGGTGTGATCCTCGGAAAGGTGGAGCCCGGGATGAAGGTGCCGTGGTAGCACGTTAAAGATAAACCCTGATGAAGATATCCCGGTTTGGTCAAATCTAGGAACTGTTGCGCTGGTATCCGGACCTAGGAATCTCTTGCTTTCCACTCGCTCTCCATGGGGGGGAGACGGCCGAACCGCTGGATAGGTCGATGCCACTACTGCTAGGCGAGAAGTGATAGGAAGGTATATGCATGGGTTGGAGCTAACACCCTACCGAGACGATCATGGCACCCCCTTCGGGAGTGGGTACATGGCATGGCATCCTCTTCGGGAGCGGATACATGCTCTCTTCACAGTTCCAGTGATCCAGTGCTGGATGGTAGAGTGGCATCGCCTATGGCAGTAGGCGCCCGGAATCTGCCTAGGTGCGCGCGTGCATCGATGATGGTTATCTGGTGGATTAGTGAAACCTCTGCAGAGTGTATGGTTGATCGATCGATACATATGCCGAATCTTCGGCTATGGACCTTTCCTATGTTTCGCATGCACCGGACTAGTGAGTGGAGTGTTCTACCTTCCATTGAGTGTGTTTTCCGGCCGTGAGCCAGTTTGAGGGCTGCGGGCCGCTGAGGCAAGCCAAGAGGGAGTTGGCTTGTCGACCAGAGTCTGAGAGGGTGTTGGAGATGAGATGAGATGATGCTACAGTTATGGATGGATATAGATGAAGGGAATGGGTTTGTGTTTAAAACTTGTTTATTATACTTTTGTTTTATATACTTGAACTTGCATAGGAAAACCCAGCCTTTATAGGTTCCTTTTGAGATACCCTTATTTTTGCATCCACTTCCACAAAGCAATGCATAGGGTGGGAGTGTGGCCAGTACAAATCGTACTGAAAATTTGGTTTCAGGTTCAAGGAGTGAGTACTCATCTGGGGAGTACAGCGATTGAGGGTTTCGTGCCTACGCTCAAGTTGGAGAGAAGAAGATAGCTTCCGCACCTCAAGCTTTTATTGTTATGCTGCATGAACTCTGATTCCGCCCTGTGGCGATGTAATAAGTTATTGTAACTCCCTCTATTTGCACTCTTTTGTTCGATGTATGGATTATGGATTCAACTGTTATCGGGTAATGTGATTTAAATGGTCATATTACACTCCGACACTGTGGATTTCCCTTCGCGGAAATCAAGGTCGTTTCAGCAGATGCCGATCTCCTTCTGATGTTTGGACCATCTATGAGCAGCGGTCCTAAGGCCTCTGGACCATCCTCACCAACAGGTGCTGATCGGCTTGAGTACTCTTCCCTTTGCTTCGTTGTGAGCTCGTCCAACCTCCTCCAAAGCTCGTTGAATTTTTTCTCTTGATTCTGTCCACATAGCCTCTTGAATAGATCCATCAAGCTCTTACTCTTAAACTGCTTGTAAAAATTAGCACCCATGTGACGCATACACCACCGACTTTGAACATCTGGCCAATCTTTACCATATCCCATCTTTGCATCACCGTTCTTCAGATATTCAATTGCCCGAAGAAGGCCAGCGTGACGGTCATGAATTAGGCATACACCAGGCCTCATACCAACAATGCTAACCTTCATCTGCTTGAGAAACCAGTACCAACTATCGGTATTCTCGCTCTCCACAAAAGCGAATGCCAGTGGTACAACTTGATTGTTCCCATCCATGGCAATTGCTGTTAGTATCTGACCTCTGTATTTACCTGTCAGAAATGTCCCGTCAATACAGAGTACTGGACGACAATGCACAAATGCCCTGATGCAAGCACCTAGTGCAAAGAAAGCACGTTGCAAGACCAATACTGCACGGTCATTTTCCATGGTTAGGTATGTTTTAAGATCTGTACATGTCCCTAGATTTCTGGCGGCTATGCATTGAAGAAGAGATGGTAAATTATCATATGAGGCTTTAAATGTGCCAAATCTCATCTCGATAATCTTCTGTTTTGCCCTCCACGCCTTAGCATATGAAATGGTGTATTTGAATTTATCTTCGATATGCCTTATTATTGACCTTGGCTCGTATCCCAGATTATGCACAACATCTGAATACATCTCTGCAGCAATAAATGCAGATGTCATATTTCTGTGGTACTTCTGTACACCTTCCAAGTGACAGTTGTGCTCAGTGACTATTGACACTTTCCAATAATCCTTTCACTTTCCCTTGAATGCATACACCCTCCACGGACAACCATCGCTGGATCTCATGCACTTAACTTCGTATACACACTTTGTGGACTTTGCTACCCAGAACTCCCTCTGCAGTGATACAGCCCAATGCTTGACTGCCTCCATCAATTCTTCCTTCTCTGCGTACATCGCTCCCTCGATTACCTCATTCTCTTTATACTCCCATAGAACATGGTATCCCTCTGAAATAGCAAGTCCAGAGAAGTCTTCATTAGACCATTGCCACGGATTCACATTGCATCCTTCCTCATCAGAAGATTCATCACCATCTACTTCCTCATTCGCCGCATCTTCGTTTTCCATTGCCTGAACAATGGAGTTGATCCTCTCGCCCTCATCTGCCAAGCCTCTCGGCTCACTGGCTTCTCCTTCTCTTTCTGGTTCCTGCACATCATGTCCCTGTTCTTCTCCTTGCTGAGCACGGTCGTTTTCCTCTTTCATTTCAGCATTAGTCCTAACCATGCTTGTACCCTCCACATCTTGCAAGGTTGCATTGTCTTTATCGTGCACCTCCATGAAAATGCTGGGTTTCCAGCCCCGCTGCAATGCATTTTCTACGTACCATTTTCATGTTTCGGTGCAATCTACCGACATCAATTCCCAGAACCATTCTTCGTTGCCACGGTTAACTACTACATTTACTTTTATTGTGTTAACCTCTGGGTTGATATGAAATGCCCTCATTAACCAGTTGCACACTGACCCAAAATTTTTTTCCGCTGGCCTATCTATCCCCTTTAGTGTTGACCCAAATTCAGACAGATCTATACCATACGGGCCATATCTGACAGTGCCACTACCATGGAACAACCGAAACATCACTTTGCTTGACATATCTATTCAGAGAAAATACGATATTCGTCACATTTCAAATCATACAATCCATTGTTTAAAGCATAGCATAAACATCATTATTCCTAAACCCTAAACCCTAAACATATCTATTCAGAGAAAATACGATATTTGTCACATTTTAAATCATACAATCTATTGTTTAAAGCATAGAAGAAACATCATTATTTCTAACATGAACTGCAATGCTCTTACATCATTATTTATAGATCTAATATACATACTACTCACAAATCTACCCAGAGTCAACTAAAAACTAAACAACTCTAGTGCACATTATATTTTAGTAATGCATAGCAACAGACTTGTAATGTATGAGAAACTTACCTAAAAGCCGAGGTCTCAAACTGGCAGGGTTTCGCCGTTACTTCCTTCCCCTCCCTCCTCTCTTTTTTTTTCTGAAAATTTTAGTGAATATAATGAAAATCTGAAGAGGGGGCTGCCGATTTATAGAGTTGCCCCAAAAAACGCCCACTGTGTGGGCGTTTTTTGGGGACAAGGGGGCCGCCTGCAAATGAGCGCGGCCGGCCTCGCCTGTTTTGCAGGCGGCCCCTGTAGTGCAAAAAACGCCCACACAGTATGCGTTTTTTTACTGCTCCGAGGCTCGCCCATAAAACAGCCCGCACTTTTGCAGGCGGCCCCCTCGCCACCAAAAAACGCCCACGCAGTGGGCGTTTTTTGGGCGCAAGTGGGCCACCCGTAAGAGCCGGCACCGGCGGTGGCCGGCTCTGTGCCACGTCACATATAACGTCCAAACAGTGGGAGTTTTTTAAAAAACGTCCACTGTAGACGACTAGTTCTGTCATATTTCGAAAAAAAAAATTAATTTTGTAAATTTTTTTTTAAAAAAATTAAAAATAAAAAAAACTCAGCCATCCATGCCACCGCCGCCGAGAGGAAGGGGGAGAAATGAGCGCGGCGGCTGGCGGGCTGCGGCGGCGACGGCGGGGGCCGCGGAGGTGCGGGCGTACATCTTCGGCCACGCGCTGAACCCGACGGGGAAGCACGCGGCGACGAAGCTCCTGCGGAAGAAGATCGTCGGCGACCAGGTGGCGCAGTGGTACCCCTACGACATCAAGCGCGACGACCCGCTCGTCATGCAGCGGGAGGAGAAGGAGTAAGTGCTCACGTCCTCCTCCCGTCTCCCTTCTCCTCGGCCGCCGCTGGGGGACTTGTAGTGATTCGCATTTGCTACGTGATCCCTGTGCCGTGCCGCTTGTGCTCGGCGTGTGTTCGTTGATATGCTTCCGAACCAGTGTGTCATCTCGCTGACGCTCAGGGATGCATTTGTTGGCTTCAGAATACGGTGCTTTCACCTTTGATGTCTAGTCGTTGTTAGTTATTGCAACCAGGATGCAGATGTGTAGTCGTGTTAGTTATTGCAACCAGGATGCAGTAGTGCCATTTCACCTTTGATGGATATTGTCACTGGAGCTCTAGAGCAGTTAGTATCTCTAGCGCCTCTGGTGGTTCAGTTCATTTTCATCAGTCTTGGGGTGGTTGTTGATATCAATCTGGCATGATGTTGTGTTATTGTGAAGCAAATGAACCTCACTGGCATGGTTGTTCATACTGAATTCTGATAGTAAACAGGGCAGGGTGAATTTTTGTTGTACATTAGGGAGCTACTAGTGACGCTTGATGTTAAGTTGGCAGCTGCAAGCTGGGTAGCTGCTTCTGCTGCCTGATTGTGTTGTGCCACAAATGCATTTGTTTTTGTCAGAGGCTTAGTCTGGTAATCACCAAGTAAAGTATGGAACTATGTCACTACTTTGGCTTCTCCAGTTAGGGGTTGTTTGGTTTGCCCTACTAAAATTTAGTCACTTTACTCCCATTTAGTAACTCCAAAATGACTGGAGAGGACTAAAGGTCTTTAGTCCCATTTAGTAGAGGTGTTTGGATGAAAAGCTACTAAAAGCTACTAAAATTTAGGAGCTACTAGGTGAACCAAACATCCCCTGGTGCTTTGATATCTGGATATGGTGTCACCACCGTAGAATGCATCTGTTGATTGATAAGGGGTCCTCTCACACAACGTAATGTGTGCTGAGAAATGCAAGATAAATACTACAGTCGACATGGCCAGAATATCTGTATCGAGATGATTGTAGCACGGTAAATCTGATCATTCAATCTTTTACCATGTTGAACTTAGTTCCCTTATGTTCATGCACATGGACATATTTCCACTTGGTGTCTAGGAATAGAAATCTGGCTGGCACAGACCCATCTATAATTTTTTGTAATTTTTCTGAGGTAACATTGACAGCTGAAAAATGTATGGAAAATATGCAAGAATCAGTGTGGCATATACCCTCTCCTTTTGTTTCTGGGTTTCGGTTAAAACCCTAAAAATCACAATTTGATCCTTCTTTTCTGGGTTTGAACTGAATTTATGAAAATGATGTGAACTCCTAGGCATTAGGGTTGCATCAGGTTTGTCCTGTGCTGTTTGGAGTAGGAGTTCAAGAGTGCTTATCGAACCGTAGTTCAGCAGTGAGAACTACACGAGGAACCTGCGGATTGCCTTCAATCTTTAGAAAGCCATAAGTCATTAGTTTATTCTTCTATAATTATACAAGTCCTTGGTTTTAGTATTTACCATTGTAACACAGTAAAGGTATTGCAGATTCCACTGGCATAGCACTAAAATGCAGATTTGACAATGAGATGCAAAAAATGGAGCATGCTAGCTGAAAGATACTTAGAAAAGCATATAGATATCAGTGTTTTCCATTCTGAACTGCAGCATTGAATATAGCCTGTTTGCTGTTTTTTCTGCCCACATTATCACGAGTCAAGAAGCGTAGACAAAATGCATAAGTTACAGAGTAAATAGTATTGTTTGATAGAACTTTCTCATTGCTATGAACATTTATCTTACTGGACGTGTCTTCTTTCCTCAGGCGTCTGGCTAAACTGGAAATGCTCAAGCGTCGTGGCAAGGGGCCACCAAAGAAGGGCCAGGGAAGGCGTGCTGTCAAGAGAAGCAAATAGTCGTGCCACCAATGCCCAGCTCTGTTTCTTGCGTTTTCCATGTTTGTTTGAATGCTGTAACGTACTAATGATTTGTTGGGTGACGATAGATGAAGAAACCCACGTTTGCTCTGCCAAGTTTTATAGCTTACAACTGTTTTCCAATGAAACCACCTTCCATGTTGGAAGAATGATGTGCTTCCAGTAGAGTTCATGATGCTGGGTTTCTGGCACCTAAGTGGCAATTTCAGTGTTTTGGTTGAAAAATTTTCAGGATGTATCAGGTGTCCTTCCGTCAAGATTAGGATTGAAAAAAAAATCCGAATCTGAATTAATAAAGATGATCAAAAACTTAATCTTGGCAATCCAAGCACAAGCACACTATTGTACAACAACACATGGCTGACACAAATCAACCGAAGTCAAACATCATTGGAGCATGCATTATCGTGGCGTAGCATCAGAACTCGCTGCGTACGGCGTCGATGCAACTGCCGCCATCGAACACGCCGGCGGCGGTGCCATTGTCACTGCCACCCCTGTCGCGCTTGTGACGCACCGGGAAGCTCAGCACGCACGCGAAGTCGCTATCCTTGCTGTCCTGCGCGGCGCGCACGGCGACCTTGACGCTGACCCACCCCTCGGCCCGCTCCCGAGCGAGCGCCGCGGCCACGGCGCCCGCGCGCCGGCCGGGCGGCACGCGCTGCACGCCGGCCCACGCCACCGGCATCGCGTCGTCGCCTCCGCCGCTGCCGCGCTGCGTGAACCCCGGCAGCGCCACGGCGGCTCCGAGCTCCTGCCCCGCGTAGAACGGCGCGGCCCTGACCCCCGTGTACCGGCGCGCGTGCAGGCTCGGCGGGCCGTCGAACCGCAGCACGGCGGAGAGGTTGTACGTGACGGCCGAGGCCGCGGCGTCGAAGCGCAGGGCGCGGAGCTCGCCTGACGCGACGTAGGGGACGACGGCCTGGTGCGGCCGGAGGAGTAGACGCGGGACGAGGGACGGCGCGAGGACCAGCACCGCCAGGAACACGACCAGAGGCGCCAGGCACGCCGCGCCCGCGGCTGCCACTGCTGCCGCGCACTGCCGTCGCCGCTGGCTCGCCGGCGACGGCGTCTCCGCCGTAGACATGATGGCTCGCGGATGGGGAGTGCCGCTGCTGGATCGTCACTCGTTAGTGTGTGTGATTAATAACCCTGGAAGCTGCTTTGGTACGCTTTTTGCTCCTAAAAAGAATAGACCACCACCATTGCAGCATTGCTAAAGGAAAAAAGAAATCAAGCAATGCATAGGATCTTTTGTTGCAGCAGAGTTACCTGACGGAGAGCAAAGCATCAAGATGACTCCCATGATTAACCACTTTTGCTTTCACGGATAAACTAGCATTTAACAGAAAATAGATAACTCAAAAGAAAGGATTACTGGATATTTTGATCAAAGTTCAATATTTTACATGAAGATGCCAAGCAAAGGGCCAGTAACAACAGCACGAAAAGCATATCAGGAGGGCTCTAAGGCCTCTGACGGCACAAAATTGGCAATAGAGCACTCCAAGTTATGTATTTGCTAAAATTGCTTCCTAAGCTTCAAATCCAGTTGGACTCCCGTGGTTGCTTAAATCATCATCCAGAGCTCTCCTCGTCGCATCCCACAACTGAGACTCGATTCCCAGCTTCTTCAGCTCGTGGAGTCCTCTCTCAACTTTTTACATGTTTGCAGGGAAAAAAAGAACAATCAATATCGGTCACATTGGCATCAAGTTTGAATTTCAGCTGGCCGAGTCATCTAATGGTTTTATACATGGTTTTTTTTTTCTCGAACCACGCAGGAGAACTGCGCGTCATTTTATTAAGGTAGAAAAAATCTAGTACACGGATCTAGAAGACCCAACCCGAGCATCAGAACACACACACACACATGGTTATGGGAAAAATCAAGCACAATGAATTCATTGTGATTCAAAATTTAAATTTAGCAAAGCATCAGGTGGAGAGAACATGTATAAACTATAATAATTGATCCAGTTGTTGAGCACTCAAAATAAACATATTATTGTTTTAGTTCCAGGTTTCACTATGAGAATTAATGAAAATAACCTACCTTCTATTACGTCGCTCGTAGTAACTGGGTGATTGCTTTGTTCTATCCAAAAATGTAGCCGCTCATCAGCTATATCTTCTTCTACGTTGTGATTTTTGGCCCGCCTCCAGAAATAGGTCAACCATGCCTGTAGTGTGTCGGAAGTCAAAATAAGAGGACACTAAACATGAAGCTTACCAGATAACAAAAAACAAAGCCAGGAAGTGTCTGTTTTAACATAATATTTATTTTACATTTCTCTTTATGTTGACTGGAAGACTTTCTTGAGTCGTCTCAACATAGCCGGTCCCAAGCCCGGGTAAAGGAGGAGGGTTGTGTTTAGGTGTGGCGAGCCAGACGTCAAAACCAGCCTTTCTTATGGAGATGAGACCAAATAGACTCCCGTTGGGGCGTAGCCCTCTTAGCGACGCGCCATGCCGGATCCCGGGTATGGTGAAAAATGAGCAAGGGCTGGGTCGTCACCCCCGTGACGCGCCGTGTCGTGATCTGGGCACGGTGTCAAGAGAGCAAGGATCGGGACGTCACATCCTTAGTGGCGCGCCACATCGACGCCCGGGTGTGGTGAAAAATGAGCAAGGGTCTTCGCATCAGCGACGGGTGCGAAGGGTAAGGAAGCTAGTCGAACCCACTAGGATTCATATAGGTAGCTGGAACGTAGGGTCCCTCACGGATAAGTTAAGAGAGT
>CM041639.1:8446638-8497411 GCA_023333625.1 Bothriochloa decipiens | reverse complement strand
AGCAAAGGGACTTTAATAAAGCAAAAAGAAATAACTATCTGATACAACGATGAAAGAAGATATGGCTTGGGAAATTCTAGATGAATTATGAAGCTACATGGTGCAGTACACTTAAATAGGCAAGGATGCCCTATGGTTTATGGAAACAAGACCTGGGATCCTTGCCTGTCAAGCAACCATCTACTGAACCCTAATGGGCCACACACAAGAGTTATCTTCAATAACATATTAGGATCCTTAGTATACCTGAAGATCTGTCATAATTAACTGCGGATGCCGAAATCTCTTTTGACAGTGAAGTATGTTGTGCATGAGGCATGGACTGCAGGCTGTGCATCAGAGAAATGTTTTTGTCCTCCATGTTTCTTTCTTTTGACAGAGCAGTATGCTCTGTAGAAGCCATAGACTGTGGCCTATGTATTGGAGAAATGTCTTTGAGCTGCAGAGTAGCTGGGTCGCATTTTTTGTTCAACAAAGCAGGATGTTCTGCAGAAGCCATAGACTGTGGCCTGTGTGTTGGAGAAATGTCTTTGCGTTGCAGCGTGGCCAGGTTGCTTTTTTTGTTCAACAAATGTGTGCTGGGATTAGTGCTTGATCTACTATTACAATATACATCAGTGGAAGTTTCACAGTGAACAGGTGTTGGGGTCAGCAATACAGGCTTCACACTTGGTTCTTGCTTGATTGGAGCTGCAGCCCACATCTCCATGGGCTTTTGACTAAACACAGATGTTGGCTTTAACAAAGCAGGCTCCACAATTGATGCTTGCAAGACAGGACCTGCAGTACTTGCAGTTAAATTGATGCTTCTATTACAAAACTTTCCACTATCAAGTGTGCCTACACTCTTAGAAGAAGGCCCTGCCTTTGTACCAAGAGGATCCTTACTTGGATGTGGAGCACACACTTGCTTGGGACTAGGAGGCACAGGATTTACCACTGCCTCTTTTGGTACACTAGCAGGCAGTTTTTTACTACTCTGGACTTGAGAAGGAAAAATACTCGAACCATAACTCCCGGCGAGTGCCTTTGTACTGTCCATGCGGTCAATATTTCTAGGAGTAGCATCAGTATTCAAATTAGCACTGGAAGGCTGTGAATATTTGCAATCTGGTGATGCATGGTTCTTCAGAGATGTGATTCGGGGAGTGACAGAGCTACTTATGTGCTCTCCAGCAGATGGGTGTCCATTTTCAGTTCGCCCAAGTCTTTCAGGAGATAATAAACATGAGTCCTTGGATGGACCAGAAGGCATAGGATTTTGAGTGAGTGATGTCGATCCCACAGTGGTTACTTTACGTGAACTTGGCGGCGGTGTTACACTTCGTCTGCAATGTCTTTTTTGTGACCCAGCTGAGCCAACAGTTCTACCATATGGTTTCCCATGTTGTACATAAGTAATGTCCTCTGCAGGAATCAGCTTCGTTCGTGGATTTGGTTTCGAGTATGTACCGCCAGAATATCTAATAGTCTTCAACTTATCAGAAGAGTCTGGTCTTAGAATTCCCTTGGCTCTAGAAGTTGACTCATTAGTGCGATGGATTTCTTCCTGTCTGGAATGAACCAAAACAGAAAAAAAAAAAAATCACCGTTCTCATATCGATACAGCTATAAATAAGACGACAGAATTCAAGATCTACCAATGTACAAGAAATGCATGAAAATTTAACATAATTGAGGCCACAAAATTATTTGAATGATCTGCCTAGAGCCTACATATGTAATGTAGTAAATTCCTCTACTTTTGGAGAAATATAGCAGGAAGTATAAAAGCCGAATGATGCTAATATTTCACATGTCAATATTCTATCTTCCAAAACAAGAAGGAATCAGCTATATGCAGAGTTTTGGGGCTACATCCACAAATTTTTTTAAGCTTCCGCACCAAAGGAAAATGGCAAAGACAGTCAGAAAACCACATTATAGTTGTATTTGCACTTACAAGCATAAACACAAATCACAACTGATCAACAGGATATCTTTGAGAAATTTGGTAACCAAACTGCAAACAAGCACCAATGAAATAAATAAACTGCTTGTTCAGAATACAAGCACGAATTTCAGTATGGAAAAAGGGACCTGCGATCGAATACCTTGGGTACTGCTTGCACCGGCAACGGATGAAATTTCCTGAACCATCACCACATGCTGCACAAGGTGGTGTGTCCTGAGTAGTAGAGCGAAGCAAATGAAAGGCCATCTTAGATACAGGATAGGGTGTACGTGTTCCAAAGCATGAAAGAAGATAACACAAATATTGACACCAAACATTTTTGTGTAAGGCTCACCAAACTTTTTTGTGTAAGGCTGTAAGCGAGTCAAATCTAATTTTACGAGGTGAAAGTAGCACAACATTTATTTAATTTTATAAGTAGATGATAAAAATCATATGAGGAACAGAGTGAGACAGAGGCGCTCTGCAGGTAGGCCTCATCAATACAATAATGCGCGAAATCATAACATAAACGTGAGAACAGAATCACACCAGAGACGCTGTACGTCTACCTAATGGAACAAATTATCTCGCATCAGTGAATTTCACAGCAACGAAAACAAAACCCCAACACAGACAGCCACGGCGATCGCCAGGAACATTTGGGGGAAACGCGGCGGCCTCACGCAGTCAGTCACGCGGAGTGGGGAACGAGCAAGCCGATCACCTGCGCGGCCCTCCGCGGCGCGTCGGGGAGGCGAGCGGCCGGCGTCGTCGGAGGCGGCGCCAGCGCCGCCGCAGGCGTCCGCCGGGTGGTGCCGGCTAGGGTAGGGTTCGGTGGGTGCCACGCCGGTGGCCTTGCCGCCTGCGCCATTGGATTGGACTCCTCGCTCGATCGCCAGGGGTTTTGCAGTGCGCGCGGCGTGGGATGCGTGGGGTGGGTGCCCGTAACGAAAGAGAGTCGAAATGCACGCAGACGGTTTCTCCAGCGGCGGTGCGGAGACAACGGGGCCCACAGCTGTTTTCCCGTTCCGGGTGCTTAAGGTGACAGACAGGTGGGTCCGTGAGTACCGGGTCCCCGTGTCATCGGGATGTCGCGTGGACACCCACAACTCCTGGTGGACACTGCAATCTGGCGTAGCACATGGTCTTGGCGACCGCCGCCTGTTGACTAATTTCTCTTGCTAAGCCCAGGGCACCGATCCGATCCTTCCCAGCCATGGCTGCTCCCTCCCGCGTCGTCGTTCTCGACGCCGACGTGCGCCTCGTTGCCAGCACCGGTGAAACGACTCTAGGCGGTGGGAGATTGTCGTCAATGTGGTCTCGTCGTGTTGTGTGTTGCTGGAGCTTTCTTTTGAAGTTCACTAGATGTTACGGAAAACTTATAAATTGTTTAATAAGTTTTCTACCATGATAAGGCTGTCTATCTATTTAGTTATATGAGAGGAACATGGACTATGATGTTAACCTTTTTTCTTAAGGGTACACCATTGTGTTAGTTCTTTTTTTTTTCTTAAGGGGAGAACAATTGTGTTAGTTTAACCCAAGGACAAAAAAAAAAAACAACCTATCCTTTTTTGTCTTCCATCTCAAACATTTTCAACCCTCTTAGGTCTAGTTTGGAAGGAAGGTGGAGGGAGACCCTGGCATGAAAAACCCACCATGAAGGATTAAATGAATTATTGAAATGACAAAACCATGGATTTTCCATCCTAAAAAAAAGTAAGGGATCCTAAGACAATTTGAGTTTCCAAAGTAGCCCTTACTGTGCAGCACTTTTCATCAATAAAATTGGTAGACGTCCTAGGACAACCCGGCCTGCTGTACTCATCCCTGACCAGTCTTCCAAGAAGATGTTGACTTTTGAGAGAGAAAACGAGCGTTAGATTAGACTCGTCGGATCAGCCTCATCATTTAGACCTCTCTCCCTCCAACGTATCTTGGTTGTGTGCAACTCGAACGATGTTACCCTCACGTTTAGCCCGAACAGTTTGCTACGACTTGATTTTTACTTCAACTTCTGTACCCAAATTAGACTAATATTACGTGGTGCCATAAACTAAAAAGAAAAAACCAAAAAAATGTAAAAATGAGTTATCCTCAGTTTATAGGGGTATATATGTTAGTTTTACACTCGTGACAGATCATTATATGAAGATCAGAGACGATTGTTCACCACAACATATAACCGAAAAACATGCTAGGCTGTTATGCGTACTTCAAGTCTTCAACAGTGATTAGGCGTATCGAGACTCACCAACATGGAGACAATCACATTTCACAACAAAGAGACGAATCATGAATAGATCGGCCGCACGGGAAAGAGAAGAATAAACTAGAGTGGAGGAGATACGAGGTGTAGGCTTTTTCATATACTTATTTTTAATATTTTTTAGTGATGGTTGAAGGAAGTAGGAGATGTCAAACTTTTTATTACCTAGTTTTTTTTACTTTTTTTTGCCTGAGTTAAACTATATATCTAGATTTTCGCACAGCCCATAACACTTTACATGTTCATTTTTGTTAAAGATTTGGAATTTTTTTTTCTAATCACCAAGCAACAAGAAACAAGCTGAGAAACTAGGAAGCAGAAAAGATTCAAGCTGAGTAGCATCGCAGCGACCATCAAAGCAAGCGAATTACGCCACGCTGCAAATCCAAGTAGCCAACCAAGAAATGAACCTGTACGGCTGTGCCGACTCAAGAATAACAGTTTCAAACAAAAAAATAAGAAGAACTCAAGAAGGGGAAAAAAGGCCAAAAGAGCTTTACCTCGCCGCTGCTGCAGATTCTTCAGGCGGCGCCGGCGCGTCGGCCGGGGCCCGGGAGGGTCAAACGCCATTCTCGGCTGTGGGACTGCGCGTGTGAGTGACATGCGGGACCGGGCTGTCTGGGCCCCGCGTGTCGGTGGAACTTGCCTGGACGACGTGTGCTTTTTGGTGGAGGCCATAGTGCCAGTGCCAGCACGGGCAACGGATAAAAGGAGCTGCGCGCTTCAGCAAGCTTGGCCAAGGAGACAGTGTTTGAGCATTAAATTGTGTGGTGTAATGATTTTCATTTGTGAAAAATGAGTCTAAGGTTTTGCTTTTCCATCGCAGAAGATGGATACGGACTTCCCAATACGATATTTTATATATTTTATTTATTTGATATGATGTATAATATACGGATATCCATCTAAATCGATGTTACGTTTCATGAGAAAGTGTATTATGATTTCACCAATGGCCGCGTTCGTTTCCAATTTCACGAAACAATCACATGGAAAGAAACCTGGCTAGAATGCTAGTAGTTAAATTCTTATAAGCGTCATCAGTTGAATAAATTCCTGGGGTGGCTTTACTGTAAACGAACGGACCCTCGGAGATTAAATTAACAAAAAAATGTGTCTAAGGTATTGCACCATAGCACATGTAATCTTTTTATAATTTATAAATAAAAACGTTTGTTAATTTGAAATATCTTATGTTAAGTCAAGCTTTTTAGCTTAACTATAATGTCTAAATTTTATTTTACGCACAAACATTTACATTTTATATTTTATTATAAAACAACATTTACAACATGTTACTATTTTTTAGCTTAAGAAAACAATATATTTTTGTAGATTTACGCTCTATATTTGATTGATTACTTGCTTATCCATCCACAACAAATGTGTGGTTAATGTTGTAGACTGTTTGGCATAGCTCCACCTCAAATGCTCCTCCAAATTAACCGGAACATTTTAAGGGGATTGACTTTTTCCACCTTTGGCTCCTCATCTAAATATGGCTCCGACTTCTGTTGTTCACCAGAAAATAACTTCTCATTAAAAAAAGTTGATATGGCTCCTCCGTAGAAGTTGCTATTAGAGTTGGAGCTATTTCAAACATGTGCTTCCCTGCGATATTGAATTTTGTCGGTTGCTGAGGATCGGAGCTTCGTTACCAATCTGGAGGTGTGGCAGCTGAGTTTAGATGATGGCGAGGTGGTAGCATTGTAGGAGGCATGCAGGCATCGATCTCTCAGTGATGGAGGATAACGGATGAGAAATGGAGGCAGTAAGGGCTGTGTGGGCTTCAATCGAGTAGCAGTGAAGGTGGTGGAGGGCGAAGGTCATACTATGTGCAAGTGAGCTAGGCGGGAGAGGATGGTAATGATTTTCTTTTGAAGCTCACTTGATCTTACGGAAAACTTAAAAATTGTGTAATAGATTTTCTACCATGATGAGGCCGCCTATCTATTTAGTTATATGAGAGGAACATGGACTATTATGTTAGCCTTTTTTTTTTCTTAAGGGGAGACCATTGTGTTAGTTTAACCCAAGGACAAAAAACAATCTGTCTTTTTTGTGTCTTCCATCTCAAAACATTTTCAACCCTCTTAGGTTAGTTTGGAAAGAAGGTGGAGGGAGACCCTGGTATGAAAAAGACACCATGAAGGATTAAATGAATTATTGAAATGACAACACCATGGATTTTCCATCCTAAAAAAATTAAGGGATCCCAAGAGATTTGAGTTTCCAAAGTAGCCTTACTGTGCATCACTTTCCATCAATGAGATTTGTAGATGTTCCTTCGACAGCCCGTCCTGTTGCACTCATCCATGACGATTTAGACCTAGGTATCTTGGTTGTGTGCAACTCGGACGATGTTGCCCTCACGTTTAGCCCGAACAGATTGGTACGACCTAATTTTTACTTCAACTTCTCTATCTAAATTAGACTAATATTACGTGGTGCCACGAACTGGAAAAACAACAAAAAATATAAAAATGAGTTAGCCTCAGTTTGTAGGGGCATATATGTTAGTTTTACACTCGTGACAGATCATTAGATGAACAATAATTAGATTCCCACATACTTAGACCAGATATTGTTCACCACAGCATAACCGAAAAACATGCTAGGCTGTTATGCGTACTTCAGCAGTGATTAGGCGTATCGAGACTCACCATAGTCACCGACATGGAGACAATCACATTTCACAACAAAGAGATGGGGCGCACGGGAAAGAGAAGAATAAACTAGAGTGGACGAGATATGAGGTGTAGGCCTTTTATATTCTTATTTTAATATTTTTTAATGATGGTTGAAGGAAGTAGCCGATGTCAAACTTTTTACTACCTAGTTTTGTACTTATTTTTTTGCCTGAGTTAAGCTATATATATCCAGATTTTCGCACAGCCCAAAACACTTTATTATTAAATTAATTAATTAATTAAAAGAACAAAAAGAGCACCGGCTCCTAGACCTGGACGCCTAGCCACGTCATATGAATTATTGCTAGCCCTTGGATCCTGAGGTGAACGGTCAAGATTGCTCGAAGCAGCTTCGTACAGGAATAGCTTCCGCCAAGAAGCTGGTATCCCGGCCGCTTCGTTAAGAAGCTGGTTTTGGCTTCCACTTCTCCCAGCAATGATTGCTGCCTCAGCTTCTGTCCGATCGGTCTGCATCCTCTCCCGTATATATCCCTTCCTCTCGGTAAAAAAAAAAAACGCCTCTTCCTTTCCTCCTCGACTCCTCATCCTCTCCGCTCCTCCCGCAGAGTGCCGCCGCCGCTCAGGGCGCCGGCCGCGCGTGGCAGCCCCGGTGGCTGTGGCCCTCCGGCCTCAGTCCTCCTTCACGCTCCTCTCCCTTTCGGCCTCAGCGCAGCGGCGGCATGGCGGCGCGGCCAACACGGGAAGGGCGGCAGCGGCGTGGGCCGACGGCGCGGCATGGCGGCGCGGGCATGCGGCGGCGGTGTGGACCGGCGGCGGGCGCGGGCGTGCGGCGGCGGCCTGGGCCGGCGGCGCGGCGCGGCAGCAGTGGCGCAGGCGGCCCCCTCCTGCCCGGGCTGGCGACGCAGCCAAGCGGCGTGGCCGACCGGCATGGCGCGGCGGGGCTAGGCGGCCAGGCGGCGCGGCGTGGTGCCTTGCCCCGGGACGGCCAGGCACGACGGCTGCGGCCGGACCCCTCCTCTTCCTGCTCGATCCTCCTCCTCCATGGCTGCCCTCTGTTGTTGCCTCGTCCCAATCCTTCCCCGGCCCTCTACAGTAAACCCTAGCCGCCAGTGCTGGAGGTCGTGTCCACGCGGAAACGCTCACCGGTGATAACAACGGGTGCTGTGTGGACTACGAGGTAGACTCTCATCTTTCCTCCCTCTGTTGCCTTCGTTCTCTATTTTGATGAAGTTCATATTTTGATGGAGTTCATATTTTGCAGCAGACATACAAATATGGCGATAGCGGTGCCTGTTTTTGGATGTGTGGACAGGTTGTGATTAATCAACAGGCTTTTGGAAAGCAACGTGGCTGAAGGTATATATATATATATATATATATACGGAATGTTTTTCTGACTGAATATATATTCTGAACATTGCTAAGATATATCCACTTATTGCTATGGAGTAGATGCTAACTATGTAATGTGTTTAGTTTGGGGATTTTTATACTGACCATGGTGCTAAATAAATTTCAATGTCACAACGAGTCTCACTGAACTTGCCATGTTAAAAAAAATGCATTTTATTTTACTGAACAACATGGTACTGAACTTCCAACTTTTTCACTCAGATTGTTTACTGAATTGAAGTAATCTGATTTGGTACCTTTTCCCTTAAAGAAGTCAGCTGCATCTTCTTTTCAAAATGGAGTTCCTGTATATGGCCAATGGGGACAAAGTCCCTTCTGTTCAGTTTGTGAATGCATCTCTAAGTTTTCATTGTAGGTACAGCCCCTCCCTCAGCTTGATCATAATTCCTTTTTTCATCTCTTCTGTGCTCATGTCATGATATACCTATTTGCATGTACAGAAAACAACAATTTCATCAATTTTACTTCATCAATTTTGTGATGCCATGACTGTTGCCTGTGTGTTGTAGACTTCTTTTCCAGAGTAATTTGGTCTTACAAAGTTTCTTCAGCTTTGGTTTTTTCGATTACAGATTTTTGAAGATTGCAGACTTTGTTATCATTACTTCAAGGTTTCAACACCTTGCAGATTCATGAATGATGTTTCATGTGTTGTGATTATTGTTGTGTTTCTGTAAGGTACAAAAACAGATGTCAAAATAGTGGTTCTTTCTTTTTAATTCTCTTTGATGTCATGCTGTCCACATAGAAGAAGTGCACTGACATGTGTGTTTTAATCCATTCTAGGATTTCATCTATGTGTCATTTCGATTGTCTGCAACGCCTTTCGAAAGACCTTCAAAGCTACAGGTGCTTATCTAGAATTTATGTATGTTTACAAATTTTTTATAGTGCTCATAGGTCATAATGTTGTCTCTGAAGAGGCACCATGTTCTTTTCACAGGTTTAAGTTCGGGGAGCTGTATTTTCTTACTACAGATTTAATTTCATCAATTGGAGCTGCTTATTCGTGTCTCGCCTTAGTATATGTCACAGTAGCCATCAGAAGCATCAAGGTCTGACCGGTTTTTACTATCTAACAATTCTCTGCAATTAGTTTTTTTCACGCCTAATTATTCCCATTGGATTCCCCATTACCATGGCCCTGTCTGGTTTCCAAAGTGCCTTTCGTATTTTGCAAAGTGGTTTTCTTTAAGTTGATGCCACCTGATAGAGTGGCAATTTTTTCTTGGTTGACTAATTTAATAGATGATCTATGGTTGGATTTATGCCTGCCAAATCTGAGATTTCCCTAAGAAAAAAGTCTTAGGCTTCATCCTTCCCACCGGTGGAATTGTAGTTTAGAAGTTTCAAAAATCAAAACAATAGAGCCACAGTTATGGACATGAAAACCTGAAGGTTTCAGTCACTCAGGCTAATTCAAGCGATCTAACAATTTATTTGGTTACAATGCTTTCTCTTAAATTGCTGGATCAGTAGTCAACCTTTGCCGTCCATTTAAATATGGCTAAAAAATATGTGATGTGCTGCTCTCAGAGATCATAGGGTCTAAATTTCTGTCCCATACCTGTTTATATGATCTACATTGTATCATTGAATCAATAGTATTTTCCTGGATTCAGAGTAGTTATCACTGCAATGCCCTCTGAATCCATGTTAGAAGATGCAGAATAGTCAGCCTCCATCTAAGGTAAAAGCCTTTGATTATTCTTGCCCTGTAAGATACTATCAACATTTTTGTTTTTGTAATGAAGCTTGTGCAGAAGCTTGCCAATTATACAATTGCCATAGACAGCATACAATCCACGATAGTTGTGCATTCCTAAAATGAAAATAGCATTGTTCTGTCTTTTGGTTTTGATTCTTAAATACATGTTTGCTGACGGAGAATTTCATACATAGGGATTTTCTTTTATCAAATACATTGTCATTGCCATATAGAGGATATGTCCAGCAGGGGATAACTGTGTTTAGTTTCTTTTGATTATATACAACAGGATGCTTACTCATATTGAGAGGATAAAATTCCAAATTACATTGCAATGCTTTCTTCCTGCTGGTTCCTTTCTTGCCAAACAAGTTTCTACTGGATGGTTTACAGGGTGGTTTGTGTATTGAAACTATTCCTGAAATATTTAAGCTCTCCTTCTACTTAAATTTCTTGCACATGTTTATTTAAAGGTCCATAGTGTGGAGGCATTGCAATTTCTCATGGTTATGCAAAATTCTGATTTATACAAAATTCTGTACAATGGACCACTTTTTCCCCACATATCAAAGATTACATTTTACGAAACGATAAAATATGTCAATATACTTTTGTTTACTACGTTACAGCTATATCCAAATCCATGAAACTGACGGCTTTTAGCCGTTCACTGTATATTGTGGACACATTTATCTTTCAGAGGTTGATTTAGGCCCTGTAGTACAAAATCAGTCAATGACCCAAATAATGATCTTATTCAACTAACTTTATTTTATTTGTGGCCTTGTGCTTCTTTCAACTAACATAGCATATATCATCTACGCAAATTCTACAAAACTGACAGGCTGCCATCTATCAGCATCTGTGCGCTGCCATTTCACCTACTGGTGTTGTAGCAACATCCTGGTATTCTAACTTTACTTACTTTAATCCCTTTGCTTCATTCCTATTACCTGTCCTTATCTCCTTTTTATTTGCTTGACGGGCGGCCCTGGTGCAAGCGGTAGAGCTTTACCGTCTGTGACCAAGAGGTCCAGGGTTCAAGCCCCAGCCTCTACACATTTGTGCAGGGATGACTGCTGGCTATTTCCCCTTCCCAGATCCCGCAGTGCGGGAGCCTACGGCACTGGGTACATCCTTTTTACAAGGATGTACTGGTCCAGGTCCATGTTTGGGATCTTGCTTATACTGTACCACACCATCTATCTGTGATATTGCCTCAGCAAAGCTTACACACCTCCCTATTCAATAGCATCTAATTACCTTTGTTTGACCCATTTAGTTTTCTGTTATGGATTTCCTAGATCAGGTCCGCATTGAGGCCTGCACCGGAAAAATAGACTTATTTTCTACGGTCTATGGCCAATTCCCTCGCAGTTATGTTACTTATACTCTATGCTCTTACTTAACTTTGTGCTCTTACTTAAGTCTATGTGTTTACTACATGATACATTGTTTTGCAGGATACAGACAAATTAGAGATTGTAAGTGCTGCCAAAACATCAAGGTAGCAGTCTTTCTGCTCCTCCTGCTATTCTTTAGGCATGCAATCCCAAGATGAATGAGAATAACACCGCCACCTATAAAGTAAGTTCACTGAATATAGCAGACCACACACTAGGCAAAACCAAGAGTAGATGAGTTACAGCAATTTTCTGCTCCGGCTAAGACCACACATTTTTGGTTCAGCCTATGCACATCCGTTTACAGCCCATGAATCAGATCATTTTGCCATCTATGCCCATGCCCAAACTCAGTACAACTACATCGATTCAATTTTTTTTCTTCTGAAGATAACAATACTTGAACTGTTGTTTCGCGTATGACTGCACTGATCTCTGACATGTGCAACATGTGTTTGAAAAAAAAAAGACTGTACAATATGTATTAGGAAAAGAAGAGACCTGTATACACATTTATTTATGCCTCTTGTTACCCCTACAAGATGCTGCTTTTGCCTTAAGCACCAGATAGGTGCAGCCTGTTTAGAATATCGATCCACTTAATTCAAGGATAAAACTATGAATTAATCACTACTGGATGTACTACCTTTTCAAATTTATATGGAAAAAAGTGTTTGGTTAATGCCGCCACTAATATCTACTACAAATATATGTTCTCTGATTAAAAGAGTGCACCAGCACAGGTTGCTTAGCAGATTGTACAAACCAAAACACAAGGAGACAGTTGGGTAAACTTTTGTGTGCCCATATTTGAGTGAGATTAAAGCCTGCATACCTAGATCCATGAATATCTTTTAATGACTGCCTTATTTCTTAATTTGTGTGGATCAGGTTTAACAAATAGGGCTACATTAGTACTTTAATTTTTAACTATGCACTAATACATCGTACAAAGGAACAGTGCACAAGTTTTAAAGCTAGAAGCAATATTATATTCAGCATCATAGCTACTACACCTAATAGCTACGAAGAGTATAATGTCAGTGCCTAATTAGCAATGCCTTTCATATTTCAATGTCAGTTTTTTAACCTACCCGACACTGTTTCCATCACCGGCTGTTTCTCTGTCTGAAAAGCAGCGTACAAGTAATAGCTACCAAGACTGCAATGTAAGTGCGAATTAGCAATATCTTTACATTTTTAACGGTGCTTTCTTCAGGTTGACACCACCTACTAGAGTAGCAGTTTCCCCTTGCTTCATTAATTTAATGGAGGGATTCTATGATTGAGATTTAAGCCTTGCAAGTTGGTTTTTCCTAACAAAAAAAAGGTCTCTGAATTCGTCCTGGTCACTGGTGGAGTTGTAGTTTAAAAAGTATGACAACCTTTGGTCCCATCGATCTCATTCCTTTGCTCAAAACTTGTCTTTCATCAAAGCAGGTTTGTTGGTACCGTATAATTTTGGCCAGTACTATAGAAAATCAAAATGTTATTTGTTTCCGCTGGTCTGCATGTTTTGCTCTGCATTTGGTAATATGAACAAATATTTAGGACTGCGAACAAAATTGAGTTGAAGTCATATGAAATTGAAAGCTCATTTTTTTTTCCTTTTGTTGCTTTCATTGTTTCTGCAGTTCATAGGTTTCGGGTCTAGGAATAATATATGTTTTCTTTTCTTTTGTTGTTGTACTGCAGGGAACTACGACCATTCATCACATTTCTTTGCTGAAAACTTGCCTTTTGTCACCCTCATTTCTTTTGTTGTTGTACTGTGGTGTTCAAGACCGCAGATAATGAACCCACTTCAAATCAAGGCTTACATTACCAATCAACTGGCTTTAGATCAAGATCTCAGGCAGTGAACCCTTGGGCATTTTTCTGAAAAAGTAACTAAATTTCATGATTGCTATTTTAGTTGATTTGCAAACTTACATGTTGCTTTAGTCTCCCCTTGTATTATGATTCTACATTTGTCACCCCTCAAACAAAGATGTATAATTATTGTACCTACAACTATGTATATACACCATGACTATGATAGCACCGTATGTACATTGCAAGTGTCACTGAACTTCTGTGTCTTGTGCCTTCAGTCTTAAAAGACAACTCTGTAATATTCAGAACATGGCCACGTCCTGCAGCGCAGACGTATTTCTCTCGGACTGAGATACTACGTAGAAAACTGAATGTGTTTTGATTACCTTCTGTACCATATTATCCCACATTATTTCCTGCACGGGCGCGCGAAGGCGCGCCCCCAGACACTAGTGCCTTTTATTTGGCCACCACGAACGTCACTAGATTGCATGCTAACGACCACTACATACTACGGATGATATATACAATGATATATAGTATAGTATCAGTACAAAAAGGAATCGAATCCTTGTTTCTTGTTGGTCCCATGTTCCATGAGCAAAGTTGCCGCTGAAGAGAAACTATAATATGTACAGATAAATAATCAAGAATTTTTTTGTACAAACAAATAAATGGTCTATATACTCCCTTAGCTACATAAAAAATGATGTGAGAATAGGATATTACAGTGCAGTACATATAGATGGCCAGAACTGTTAGGTAAGTGTTAGGCCCAACGGATCCCATTCATTCTTCTCTATTTGTAAGTTTATTTGGTTCCGATCCTGTGTTTTAACCGCACACTGTCACTGGCTTGTTATTGAGTTTCGCCGGCAGCCTGGTGCCCTCTTTTGTTTTCTTGTTTATATTCATATTTATAAAAATAAATAAAAGGGAATTTCAATCTTTATTTATTGCGGTGGTGGACCATTGTGTAGGTCAGATTCCTCTATATCATTGTTGTGGACGGCGGCTGCAGGCCAGATCCAGAGACAACCCCGCCTCCACCCCCTCTCTACTGCTCTCCACCACACACAATATTCTCCAACAACCTTCCCCCCTCGTGTCCATGGCGAGATCGAGTTGCCAGCTTCACCGGCCGACCGTAGTTTTGTGTGTCCATGAACATGCGTCAAGCGGATGGACGACGGACCTACGCGACGGCGACGCGGTGGATCTGTGCACAACCGGGGCTGCCGGTACGGTGGCGTCTCATCGATCCGCCCACTTACAGCAACATGTTGGCTGGGATCCATAGAAGAGGAGCACAGCCCGAGCCGGACGTGATCGGAATTCGGATGCGCGTTTTGTAATAGCTCAGCCAGGTACGTATGGACGATGTTCCGTCTCAAGTCTCAACTTAAACAAATGGAGTTGAATGAAATAGTTAGTATAATACTTTTTTTTGGTATACAGGGATGAATCGCTCGCTGCGAGGGAGATGGTAAGGTGTTGGATCCGTATCGCCTCTCCCGCTCTAAACCAGGAGTAAGTTGTTACTATATTCCTCTGTTCCTCGAGCTAGAATTTTTGTTTGCACAGTATAGCAGCTGAATTAATCACAATCAAATCAAAACGTCACAAATTCCAATCCGGTCCCGTGGCGGAGTAGCCATGGGCGTGTTTGGTGGCCTGGCTGTGGCTAGCTTTAGCTTGTGCAACTCGTGTTTGATTGTCATGTTTCTATTGGGCAAGGCTGACTTGAGATTGTGTTTGATATAAGTTACAAATGGATTAGAACGCCTTGATGTAAGGTACAAAGTGGTCACCCAATTAATGCTTTTGTCACTAATGCCCCAAATATCAGCAACTACCAACATATGAGAAGGAATGTTTAGCTATCTTGTCAGCTATGGAACATTGGCACTCATACCTCTAACAAGAGGAGTTTATTATAAAAATTGATTAGAGGAGTCTAATTCACCTTGTTTAGTGATATTATTAATTGTGGGGTATTGACGCTCATACCTCCAAAGTTTATTGTAGTGTCATTCACCTTGATGATCAACGTTTTATCCGTTCCATGGCAAAATGAAGCTTTAGGGTTTAGGCCAGTCTATGTGGGTAGTTTCATGGCGTTGTTTTCGAAAAACTGTCATGACATATAGAATAAAATAAAACTCCGATGAAACGCTGAAAGTACCTAATTGGCCTAGAGGGGGAGGGGTTGAATAGGCCTATTTGAAAATCCTGAAACTCACAAACTCGAAATGCGGAAGTTAAATACCGACCGAAACTTCCCGTGGGTTTGGATCAAAGTTCCGGTCTGGACCAGAACTTCCGCTGCAAACCTATCAGAACTTCCGGTGCCCTACTGAGCTACGAAATCAAAGTGAAATGAGTTGTGATTTCGATTCTAATTGTTACCACACCCTCCTAGATGTTGTTGATGATGATGTTGAACTCCACGGAGCTTTGGCACCTCACCAAATCGTAGATCGGCTCCTCCAACCTATGAAATTAGGGGGTAGAGAGGAGGAACACGAAGAACACAAGAACAAGGGTAGTTGATGCTATAGCCACAACAAGACACAAGATTTATCTCGAGGTTTAGCAAACCCCACAAATAAGGAGCGTCCTCGTTGTTGAGGTGACCACAAAGGTCCGACCACGAAGATTTCCTCTCTCAAACAACCACAAAGGAAAACTTGATATATCCACTAAGAAAGAAGGGTAATACAAACACTTTGGGGCGCCCTCACAAATGATAACACGGTCAACCACGAATAACGCCTAGCTAGCTAGGGTTCCAAGAACCCAAGAGTAACAAACACAAACCAAGCCGGCAAAACGAGGAACCCAAGTGCTCAAGTCAAAGATCGATGCTCCCTCTCTCTAATCTCACGTCCCTAGCTCAAACAATCGAAGATTAAAGCTTGGAGGCAAAGAGGGAGAGAGAGTGGGCAAGTCTCAGCTCAAAGGCGATTTTGGCAAAGCTTGGGCGCAGTGAATAGAATGGGTAACTGTCAGAGAAGGAGGTAAGAAAATATATATACTCGAGGCTCTAATGAGCTACTGGAAGTTCTGGTGGAACCCACTAGAACTTTCGGTCAATCAAGATCTGACCGTTGGGCTTGAGATGGTCGACGCAAGCCAACCAGAACTTCCGGTGGCGACCGGAACTACTGGTCGGAGGCCAGAACTAAATACTCACATGAGGTCGCTCGCACAAGGTAGGCTGACTGGAACTTTCCACCAGAACTTAGACTGGAACCGAACTCTTGCATGTGCACGCGCGCGGCACTGTGCAGCCGAAACTTCCGGCTAAAACCACCAGAACTTCTGGTGAGCCTGACTCTCAAACTACAAGTCGACAAGAGCACTTATTCATCCCCATTTTGCTAACTAGATTTGTGTCCCTCTTGATAGTGCGGCGTTTCCTATGACCCAAATCAAGAAAAAAGATGTTGATGCCCTTGAGTCGAAGTGCCTTTTGTCCATCAAAATTTAGGGTGCTATAATTCACCAAATGTTTTCGTTCAAACTCATCAGTGGACTAACACCTGTAGATTGCACTTGGTAACATGTTACCTAACTCATCAGAGGAGGCACGTTTATGTGACGTGTGGGACCGTTTTCTTTCTTAGTAATGTTGCGGGCGTGAGATTTTTTCTTAAGAAGTGTCGCCCTTTATTCATTCATAATAAAGTTATAAACATCATCAGGTAGCGATAAAAACTAAACATGCATACCTAAAGCTAGGGAAATCGAGCTCTTCTCTAATCTATAAGCGTCCACATTGGAGCTCCTAACCTCATGAACAAACTCAACATCTGAAAACTAGATTTCCTAGCTTTAATCTCTCTAACAAAATTAGATCATATGGTCATAAACCCTCTCATTGGATACTCTAACTGCATTAATTAATGCAGTCACTTGCAACCCTGATCCTGTGTAGTGATAAGTCCTGAGACAATGCCAATCCTTCACGATATGCTACTACTTCTACCACTTCTGCACGGGTCAGACCTTCCAAAACTAGGGCAGAAGCCACTAGGAAATTCCCTACATCGTCTCTCGTCACTGCAGCTGCAACCGAGTAGCAAAGGCTGCGTCGACGTTCACCTTTGCACAGCCGACCGCCGGGGTAACCAACTTGGCGTCATTTGCGGACCTCTCTTGCTGCACCCTGTTGTCGGTTTGACACTGACAAATCCTCCAGAATCCTCTCTTGCTGCACCCCGTTATCGGTTTGATCTCCAGAAACATCTCCACAGAGCAATGTGGGCGTGAGCTGGGTGCACGGGATACATAGCAGCTTGATTGCCTGGATGGCCGCCGGGTTCTCATGGGCACTCGGGGCTGGCCCAAGCTGTGCTATACAGGCAATCAAACGGGCCTTGCCTTATCCCGGGAACCAGGCCCAGCTAAATACAGGCGTCGCTGTATCTGATTGTCTCCGCCCTCCGCCTCCGCCTCCGCCTCTCTCCATCGCGCCGCCACCGCCACCGCCACCGCCACCGCCACCGCCGTTTTCTCTCTCGTCGCGCCGCCACCGCCACCTCCGTTTTCTCTCCCGTCGCGTCGCCACCGCCACCTCTGTTTTCTCCCCCGTCGAGTTGCTGCAAGGATGAGCGACCCTAGATCCTTCTTTGCGCCCCCGGTGTCGCCATCCTTGGCTGCTCCACCTCTGCCGAGTGGCGAAGGAGGTACCGCATCTATCCTCGACTCGGGGTCGCCATCCTCCGCTGCTCCACCTCTGCCGAGTGGCGAAGGAGTTACCACATCAATTCCCGCCTCGCTCCGCATGCCTTCTCTATGCCTAACAGTAGCATTATGCAAGACATCTAATCTCGAGTGTATGATTGTCCTCAGGTTCCTCAGATTCGGGTATTACGTATGTCAAGTTTCTGGTTTCTCATACTCAAGCGGGAAAGATAATTGGCACGGATGGGATGAAGTTCGAAAATTCCGTCACCGTTCAAGTGCTCAAATCCAAATTTCTGTGGAAAATGTGGTTTTCCCCGGGACACGGGAGAGAGTGGCCATGGTTTCTGGGTCAAGTGATCATGTGCTTGGTGCCATGGCCATACTTCTAAATGAAATGTTGTCTGAGGTAAATCAACAGTTAAGCTTAGTTGCTGTGTATATTACCTTTACTGTCTTTATTACTATTTCCTGTCATCTGTTTTCAGGCTTCTAAGCCATGTATTAAGAATATTATGGGTTAAAACCTAGTACTAAGTTATCCTGTATCTAGTTATTTACCTACCTTAGTATCCTAAGTGTCTTGGAAAATTGTTATTTGATGATTCATGATTGGTGTTTATATTCTCAGGATGAAGATGAACATGAGAAGAAGGGAGCTATCCCTAACGTTAGACTTGCAGTTCCTAAGAAATCATGCGGTTCAATAATTGGCAGAAATGCAGAAATACTAAGGTATGCCTCATGGTCTCATCATATACTTGTAATTTTTTTATTTTACCAGTAGTTTTATTCCTATTGTGGTAATTACTTTTACAAGTTGTGCGATATATGAATGCTATAAGGTGGGGAACATAGTAACCATATTATCATAATAGGGAACAGGTCTTTTTTTTTTTCTTGAGTCAATTCTTTGTGAGCCAGATCTTCATAGAATGATCTGTAGGCCCCTAGAAAAAAAAATCTCATGTTATGCGCCCTTGGTCCACCTCTACCAACATTAGGCAACAGTGAAATTTAAACATACTAGCACAATGAGTACATGCTTGAAGTGTATTGTTTAAGTACCTGGCAGCTTTCATGGCATCAACGTCATCTGGATCCCCTTACTTGCAAGTGTACCAATGGTGTCCAAATTGCTTGCAAATTGGACATTAGTGCCTCCCTTTTCTACCAGTGCCACCCTCTGTAGAACCCTTGTGCCTTTTTGTCTTAATCCTTCTAGATGTAGGCTTCAATAAAGGTGGATATAGGAAGAAACCATGATTGGACTGAGGCCATTGGCTCTTGTCTGGTAGAGTGGAATGATCTCCTCATAGTGAGCTCTGAATTTTCCAACTGAGAAGTACATGTCCACATGATCCTCTAGCTTTTTTTTTGAACGTGACATGATCTTCTAGCTTCTCACCTCTAATTGAAGTGATCATTGCTATATAGTAGTAAGGGTTCCATGAATATGCTGCTGGACACAAGTTGTCATCGAACACCTTGCAATGAAACTCTTCTTGAAGTTGTTCACCAAATGCACCATACATTCCCTGTGCTCTACATGTGGGAATACATCTTTCACGCCTGCCATTATTGCTTGACTTGCATCTGTACAAATTGTTAACCCTGCTGGTTCTCCATTAGCACTTTTCAGCTGCTCAAGGTAGCTCAAGGTACCAGCTCAATAGTCTCTGTGTCAAAAACATTAAGTCCAACTGGATACATCCAGTTGTGACCATCTACTGCACAAGCAATTCCTAACTGACCTTTAAACTTTCCTGTCAAAAAGGTGCTATCTACTGCCAAATACGGCCTACAGCCTCCAATGAAACCATCCACACATACCCTCAATGCAAAGATCAGACTCCTAAACCTGGCCTGCTCATTGATGGTGTAGTGGTCTATCACTACAAAACTTCCAGGGCAGCCTCTTCAACTGCTACTTTGAACCTGTACAAATTGTTGAAACTAGTGTCCCAATCACCAAATAACTGTATCATGGCTAGTTCCTTTTCATAGTACACTCTCTTGTATGAGACTACAATCGTATGGTCATCTTTAATCCTCCTTTGGAGTTCCTTTGGTCCAACAGAACCATCGTCAACTAACCAGGGATTTACCTTCACCTAATTCAACAAATAGTAACAAATATGTCAAAAAAAATTAATGATTTAATCACAAATACAAATAAAACATCAAATCAAACTTGCCTTAACAATGACCTTGTCTTCTTAGATGCATGGAGCCTCCATAGACATCCTTCAGACTTGTCATAGCAGTGAGCCTAACCTCCATGGTTCACTCTTTTCAATGTTATACTCAAACTCATGCTTTTTGTTTTTCGAAAACGCATGAGAGCTGTGCTTCATTATGTTAAGAAGAAAATAGGGGTAAAGAACCCATAGTACAACACACACACACAACCCTTAGTTCAACAGATACATTTGCGCCGGTAACGAAAGAAAAAATGACCCTGCTCCTACAACAAATCAACTAACGGCTTGGGCAGGGGCAGTCAAGTGGGATAACCCACGAGCCCCTGCCATTGTCCACCGCCGACGCTCCTCGCCATCCAACTTCAAGGTTTCAGCTATGTTGGGAACCACTCCATCAAAGACGCAGCTGTTGCAATGATTCCAAATTACCCACGCTCCCAGAATTATTAGGGAGTTCAACCCTTTTTGTGTCAAATTAGAAGTTGCTGCACTTGCCTTTTCCCACCAATCATCAAATGAAGTGTCAGATGGCTGCGGAGCTAAAGAGTGAAGACCGACCTGTCTCAAGATATAGTGCCAAAATTGCCTTGAGAAAACACATGCAATTAGGAGATGATGAATGCTTTCGTCGACTTGATCACAAAGTGGACACTTCTCAGGATGAGGCAGTCCGTGTGTAGCAAGACGATCTGAGGTTCAGCAGCAAGCCATAGGAAGAAACAACATTTAGCTGGCGCCCAGGTTTTCCATATCCTTTCCCACGGCCTGAAGAGAATTCTCCCCATGAATAAACTATCATATGCGGATTTGGCGGAGTATTGTCCACTTATAGAAGATAATTTCCATTTATGGGAGTCCTCTCTCTCAGGTTATAGCTCAAAGTTATAGAGGAGGTTCCAAAACTGAAGATAGTCCACGATGACCCCCACAGTGAGAGTGTCTTGGATGTCCGATCCAAGTCTGGTTGGTTAGAGCCTGCAGCTTTCTTTTTCTTTGCGGTATCACAGCCAAGAGTCGAGGTGCAATATCTTTAATGCAATGCCCTTGAAGCCACCTATCAGTCCAGAACAAAGTATTCTGGCTGTTGCCAACTTCTGAGATAATTGCCATTGAACAGAGCTTCAGAACCTGAACTGGTACCTGTATAGGCAATGTTCCAAGGATGGTGTGCCTCTGTTTTCAGTAACCAAAGCCATCTAGTGCATCTAGCCATCTACGGTCCAAGGCGATGACAAAGAGAACCATGAGAGAGGACACAGACTTACCCCTGTGGGAGCCAGTTTGGAGGACCCGCGGTCCAAGGCGATGCCTATGTCGTGTCACTTGGAATCCGCATGAACTAGGCTGCGTCAGGTCACGAGTCGACCTATCCCATCCTTCGATTCTGGCCACGATCCACGCAATTAGGAAGGGAAGTCTAGCTTGCCTACACCGGAGTTTACCTAGGGTTTCAGGGTGAGCAGAGATGGGGACAAGAGTTCGTGGCTAGGGATGGGAGTGTGGGAGAGCAGATCCGATTGGCCTCCCTTGGGCACTCGTCCGTGTAAGCTAGAGGGCCAGAGGCAAACTGGCCATTTTGAAAAGTTTAGGGAACCTAATGAGTGGAAAGCGGAGGAACGAGTAACGGTGCTGATGACATTGGCATAGGGAAACTAATAACTAAAGCAATGGTTCCTATGCCACGAGTAGTTTTCTAATGCCTGTAGGGTATTCTGATAAGATTCCTTTTTCTGAATACTGTTACGGTTATTTGAATGGTGATTTTGGTTTTCTGCAGTCCATAATATCCTGCTTCCTTCAATTGCAAGTCATTTGAATTTCTTAATGATGTTAATAGATTCATCATGTAAATACTTTTCATAATATATAACTGTTTCTATTTAAAATTGTCTTTTCTCCTCAGGTCTCTTATTAAACAATCACATGCTGGCATCAATGTTTCTCCAGTTGATGATAACCGGGAGCGGTTGGTTACTGTCACGGGAAACTTTGAGTCGCAACTGAAAGCAGTAGAACTATTACTTGAGAAGTTAATTGAGGATGTTAACTACCAACCTAATCTGACTTGTCCATTTCCTTATGGAGGTAAATCCAAGCCAACCATGTATTTTTTATTCAGCTAGTATTTTATAATTCATGCTGACTTCATTCTTTCTAAAATATTCAGGTGTTGTTTCTCAAAGATATGGGGCTCAACAGGTGCGATATGATAGTTTAACTGTTCATTTGCAGATTGATTTGGATTATAATTATTTTCTCTGTGAGAATTTTGCAGCCTCATGGTTCTCATGTTGCTTTGCAAAGCTATGGGCATACACAGGTGCGGTATGATAGTGTTAAATGAATTTGCAGATTGATTTTAGATTCTAATGATTTTGTATGTGAGAATTTTGCAGCCTTATGGTCCTCGTGTTGCTTTGCAACGCTATGGGCCTTCACATACTGTAACTATTCATTTGCAGATTGATTTTTATTCTAATAATTGTCTCTGTGAGAATTTCGCAGTCTCATCGTCCCCTTGTTGCTACCCAAAGCTCGCAGTCTCATCGTCCCCTTGTTGCTACCCAAAGCTATAGGGGTCTACAGGTGCGATATGATAGTATTAACTGTTTGTTTGCAGATTGATTTGGATTTAATAATTTCTATCTAATTCAAATCAGGCCAGCCGCACCATTGGCATTGACGATGCAAAGATACATTTTGTTATTGGAGTTCAAGGATGTAACTTAAAGGCCATTATGCAGGTAGTGTTTCTGCTGTTTTAGGTGACAGCAATCTTTAGGTGTATCTCATTGTTATTTATTATTGAATTTTTTATTATACATATAGCCAATTACCCTTGCTCTCTGAAAGCTCATTTATGTAAGTAGTTGGTCTTAATTAAATAAGTAGCAATGTTAGCATTCGAAGTGGACATAAATGGTAAATGTTAGAATAGTACCTGGTCTTGTGGAGCCTGGTCTTGTGGAGGACTGAGTTAGTGGTTGAGGAAAGAGTCTAGTGTGTTGTGTAAAGGCCGGTAGGCCACTCCTCCCTTCTATACCAGCCACGCAAGGGGCTCTTCCTTGCAATTATTCTAGAGACAACTCACTCTCATGGTATCAAGCCTAGGTTAGGTCAATTTCGCTGCCCAATCCTCCCTGCGCGCGACGGCCCTTGCCGCGTCGCCCTCCTCGCGTGCGCAGGCTCTCGCCGCGCCGCCTTCCCCCTCGCGCGCCGGTCCTCTGCCGCGCGCGATTCCTCTGCTCGCGCAAACTTCTCTGCTCCGCGCGCGCCCGCCCCTTCCGCGCACGTCCGCTGCTCGCTCGCGCAACTGCCTCGCACGACTACACGGCAAAATCCTCCGCCAACTTCGGATCGCGCGGACCGCGTCACGCGCGGACGGGCGGACGCGGCTCGGACAGCCTCAGCGGACGCGGCTCGGACAGCCTCAGACAGCCTCGACGTGACTCTTCCGCGACTCTGTATCGCGACTCGCGGACGCGGCTCGGACAACCTCGACGCGACTCTTCCGCGACTGTGCTCTAGCGCGGACGTGCTACATCGCGACGTGAGTACGTGGCGCGGACGCGGCGTGGACGGCGGAAGCGACTCTGCTTCCTCTGCTTCTTCGACACGGCACCAAGCACGTTCGGCCGAGACTCCTTCCACGCGCGAACGTCTAGGCCGCGCCGCCATGTCGACCACCCCTACAGTCGGAGACGGCCTCGACGACAACTCGTCGGCCTCTGTCCAGGAGCAGGCGAACGCCGCCGCCGCCGCTCAGCAGCAGGAGCGCGAGCGCGCGGCCGCGCGCGACGCCGCTCTGTCCCGCGCCCTTGAAGCCGAGCAGGAGGCCGCGGCCGCGACCAAGGAGCGGGACGACGCGGCCCAGCGCGCCAGCAAAGCACTTGCACGGGTCGCCAGGGAGCGGGTGGCCGCCACGGCCGCCATTGCAACTCCACGGCCCGAGCCCATCCCTGGAGGACCTTCTGCACCGCCCGACCTCCGCTCAGCCATGCTTCACCACGAAGCCGTGGCCCTACTGCAACTCCACTCTCAGGTCGTGTCGGTCAGCAACATCCGGAACCACGTCACCGCCATCCTCGACGTCAATTCCGGTAATTTCAACCGCTGGTGTGATCACTTTCTGCTTATCCTCGGCAAGTTCTCGCTTCAGGGCCATGTTCGCGAGGATCTTCCAGACCCAGTCTCTCCCGATTGGGCCCGGATGGACTGCGTCGTCAAGTCCTGGATCGTCGCCACGCTCACCGATGATCTTGGCGAGATCATCTCCACCTGGGGCTCCACCGCACGACACACTTGGCTCGCCGAGTCGCAGTTCCTCGGCAACCGCGAGGTCCACTCCATTCAGTTGGAGACGCGGTTCCGCGACTTCGTCTAGGGCGACCTCTTCGTCACCGAGTACTGCCGCAAGCTGAAGAAGATGGACGATGATCTCACGGCCCTTGGCAAGGTCATCATCGACCGCACCCTCGTCCTCAACGTCATCCGCGGCCTCAGCGAGCGCTTCAGCCATGTCGGGACACTTCTTCGTCGGGCCAAACCCTTCCCCACCTTCCTGGAGGCATGTGAGGACCTCATTCTCGAGGAACTCACCATGGAGGACCGCAAGGAAGCTCCGGCCGCCGCACTCGCCGCCTCGACCACTCCCACCGCGGCCCCTGCATCCTCTGGCTCACGTTCTGGGGGCACTGGTGGGAGCAACAAGGCTCCCAACAACCGCCGTAGCAAGCGCGGCGGTGGCGGCAAAGGCCAAGGCAACAACAGCGGCGGTGGCGGGGGCTCCCGACCCCCTGCTGGCCCGTCGCAGTAGCAGCAGGCTGCTGGACAGCAGCAGCAGCCGGCTATCGGGGGGCGCCCTTGGCCCAACCTCTACAACCCTTGGTCCGGCTCCATCCAGATGTGGCCAGGGGGTCCTCGTCCACCTCTGGCTCCCATCCCGGTGCCCCCTCACCTCCAGGCGCAGCAGCAGGCTTTGCTCGCTCAGCAGCAGCAGGCGCTTGTTGCCCACCACCAGCCTGCTCCCACTAAGGTTGGACAGTGGGTCGCTCCGGGGTACTACAACCCTGTGACCGGCCTTCCTTCCTGGAACCGACGGACCTCGCCGCAACATTCAACACGACATCGCTAACCCCTCCTTCGACCAACGAGTTGTACTTCGACTTAGGTGCTACTTCCCATATGTCATCTCAATCCTCCTCACTTTCACATGTTCTACTCCCGTGGTACCCCTAACCCTTCATCCATTATTGTCGGTAATGGCTCCCTCATTCCTGTCACTGCCACTGGTTCCACAGAGTTATCACCCAACTTACGTCTTAATAATGTCCTTGTGTCACCACAAATTATTAAGAATCTTATCTCTGTTCGCCAATTTACCATCGACAATAATTGCTCTGTTGAGTTTGACCCCGCTGGTTGTTCTGTGAAGGTTCTTCCATCTCGGAAAGAGATCATCAGGTGTGATAGCTCCGGGCCGCTGTACCCACTCCGTCTTCCACCAGCACTCTCCTTTGCTGCTCAGGGCTCCTCTCCACTATGACACCGGCGTCTTGGGCACCCCGGTCATGAGGCCTTGTCGAAGCTTGCGTCTAGTGTTTCTTTTCCTATTCAGGATTGTTCAGATTTATGTCATGCTTGTCAACTAGGGCGTCATGTCTGTTTACCCTTTCATGTGTCCACCTCTCATGCGTCTAACAAGTTTGATCTTATTCATTGTGATTTATGGACCTTTCCGGTTTCCAGCATTTCTGGTTATAAATACTACTTGGTCATGCTTGATGATTGCACTCATTATTTGTGGACCTTTCCTTTATGACTTAAATCTGACACTTTCAGCACGCTTGCTCACTTCATCGCCCACGCCTCCACTCAATTTGGCGCTCGCGTCAAAGCAGTACAGTGTGACAACGGGAAAGAGTTTGACAACTCCAGCACCCGACACTTCTTCCTCACCCAGGGCGTTCACCTTCGCATGTCCTGCCCTTACACCTCGCCGCAAAACAGTAAAGCTGAACGCATTATTCACTCTATCAATAATGTTGTTCGCTCACTGCTCTTTCAGGCGTCCATGCCTTCCTCATACTGGGTGGAGGCCCTCTCCACGGTGACTATTCTCCTTAACATATTGCCCACCAAGACTCTAAAGTTCTCCACCCCTCACCTTGCCCTGTTCGGCAAGTCACCCACATATGATCATCTACGAGTCTTTGATTGCAAATGCTATCCCAACATGTCTGCCGCTGCCCCTCATAAACTCGCCCCTCGGTCTGTCCAATGCGTCTTCCTAGGATATTCCGCTCATCACAAAGGGTACCGCTGCCTTGACCTATCATCCAATAGAGTCATCATCTCCTGGCACGTCATCTTTGATGAAACAGCCTTCCCTTTTGCTGAGCGCTATGGTCCTAGTACTCCGACTGACCTCGGGTTTCTTGATGATGACACTACTGATATTGTGCCCGATCTTATTGGACCGTTGCACAAGTGTTTGCCTGCAGGAACTCTACCCAGCGCTTCTGACGCCACTAGCGCCCCTGCCGGTCCCTTTGCGACCGTGCCTGGGGCGCCCTTGGAGCCCCCAGAGGATGCTGACGATCCTCCGACGCCCGCGCTCTACGTCCCTCCTGCGCTGCGTGCGTCGGCGCCACGCGCGGCCACGACACCGACTAGCGCGCCTAGAGGCGCGTCCCTCCCGAGCGCACTCCGCGCCGGCTTGACGTCCTGTGCATCGTCTGCAGGCTCCCCAGCGCCTCCTCAGGTGCCCCACGGACCTCCGCCTGGGTTTCCACCTCTTTGACCGGCTAGCGACTTCACGTACTACTACTCGCAATGGCCACAAGAACCACCAGATGCTCCTGCACCAGCCGCACCAGCTGCTCCAGCACCGGTGCCTGCAGCAGCCGCCCCGCTGCCCAAGGGCGCGGTTCCTGCTCCTCCGACGACCAACCAGCACCGCATGGGCACACGTTCGAAGAGCGGCTTTCGGATGCCCGCTGCCTACCATGCTGTGCCTCTCTCTTCTGTGCCGAAGACCTTTCGCAGCGCTCTTGCCGACCCCAAATTGGCGAGCGGCTATGGAAGAAGAACACAATGCTCTCCTGCAGAACCACACCTGGGATCTTGTGCCCCGCCCGCCGCGGGCTAATGTTGTCACTGGGAAGTGGATCTTCAAGCACAAGCTTCAGTACGATGGCTCTCTTGAGCGGTACAAGGCACACTGGGTTCTCCGTGGCTTTACCCAGCGACCTGGTGTGGACTTTGATGAGACCTTCAATCCTGTGGTGAAGCCCGCTACTGTTCGCACGGTGCTCTCCCTGGCGCTCTCTCTCCACTGGCCCATTCACCAGCTGGATGTGACGAACGCCTTTCTCCATGGCAATCTGACTGAGACAGTGTATTGCCAGCAGCCATTCGGGTTTGAAGATCCAGCTCATCCTGATTTTGTCTGCCTCTTGAAGAAATCGCTATATGGCTTGAAACAGGCTCCTCGTTCTTGGTATAGCCGGATGGCCACTTTTTTGCTCTCTATTGGGTTTGTTGAAGCCAAGTTAGACACCTCACTCTTTGTATACCAACGTGGATTAGACACAGCCTATCTGTTGCTATATGTTGATGACATTGTCCTCATAGCTTCTTTGCCTGATCTCCTTCGGTGGTCATCTCAGCACTTCAGCGAGAGTTCGCCATGAAAGATCTTGGTGAATTGCATCACTTCCTCGGTATGCATGTTCATCGAAGTGGTGATGGCCTCCTGCTCTCACAGCGACAGTACATGGTGGACATCTTAGATCACGCCGGGATGACTTGAGTGCAAGCCATGCTCTACTCCACTTGACACCAATCCTAAGGTTGCTGCAGCTGAGGGGGCCCCTGTGTCTGATGCTACAGACTTTTGCAGTCTCGCTGGAGCTCTTCAGTACATGACGTTCACTCGCCCAGACATTGCATATGTTGTCCAGCAGGTCTTCCTTCACATGCACGACCCTAGAGAGCCTCACCTTGTTGCTCTGAAGCGGATTCTTCGCTATGTTCGGGGCACACTCCACCTCGGTCTCCTGCTGCGACCGTCTACTTCGACTGTTCTTGTCGTCTACACCGACGCTGACTGGGCTGGTTGTCCAGACACTTGCAGGTCCACCTCGGGCTATGCAGTGATCCTCGGCGACAATCTTGTTTCCTGATCCTCCAAGCGCCAGGACACGGTGTCAAGATCAAGTGCTGAAGCCGAGTATCGCGCGGTGGCTAACGGAGTTGCAGAGGCGACCTGGCTGCGTCGGCTTCTCTTGGAGCTGCATGCCCCTCTTCGGCGCGCCACAGTGGTGTACTGCGACAACATCAGCGCCGTCTACATGACCTCCAACCCGGTGCAACATCAGCGCACCAAGCACATTGAGATCGATCTTCACTTCGTTCGGGAGCGAGTCGCCATTGGTGATCTTCGTGTTTTGCATGTTCTGACCTCGTCACAATATGCAGACATCTTCACCAAAGGGCTGCCTACTTCAGTGTTCGCGGAGTTTAGGTCCGGTCTGAACGTGCTTCAGTGTTCACGGAGTTTAGGTCCAGTCTGAACGTGCAGAGTGGCTGACGATCCGATTGAGGGGACGTGTTAGAATAGTACCTGGTCTTGTGGAGCCTGGTCTTGTGGAGGACTGAGTTATAGTGGTTGAGGAAAGAGTCTAGTGTGTTGTGTAAAGGCCGGTAGGCCACTCCTCCCTTCTATATCAGCCATGCAAGGGGCTCTTCCTTGCAATTATTCTAGAGACAACTCATTCTCAGTAAACAAATAAATGGTGGTACATTTTCGCTTCGGTGGCATTTATATGCACCAAATTGTATGTTTTATAACTGGTAATAACTAAACCATATATTCCAATGGATGAAACATTTTTTCCCCCAAAGAGGACAGTATTTTGGGGTGTCATTTTACTGCTCTAGAAACAAAACTGGTCCATATATTACTAATTTTTGAACTACACTTCATAAACCATTGCTTATGTAATGAATTGTTGCAATTTGTTGCAAATGCAGACAACCGGTACCCACATTCAAATATCAGACAGGGGTGTTTTCATGCCTGGAACAAGTAACAGGTATTTTCCTTCATACTGCTTGCAATCTAATTGCCCTCGAAACACGTGTTCCCCACCCTCTGGGATCTGTTGATGTGATAATAATGGTTAGGTTTTGCTAAGTCGACTCAATGGTGCAGGATGGTCACTATTTCTGGAGGTCGACAAGCTGTTGACGATGCCGAGGCTATGATCCTGAATACGATTCCAGGGACTACCTAGAGGATGTGAGCCTCTGTAGCTGGGCAGTCTTCAGTGATAGAAAGGCTATGATCCTGAATACGATTCCAGGGACTACCTAGAGGATGTGAGCCTCTGTAGCTGGGCAGTCTTCAGTGATAGAAAGACTGATGCGAGAAAGTGCAGAGATCTTTAGTGTTAGGAAGAATGATGATGGAGAAAACGTGGCAAATGACAGTCTCGCTGTGTATGTCAAGAAAAAGATTTTGCTCCATAACGAATGCGTCCTTGGACCTGGTTAGCAGGTTGGTGAACAGGAGTTCACGCTCAAGAGAACTTGGAGAAAACACTACGTCACTATCTGAGGTCTAGCATGGTAAACATAGCTGGCATGCATAGGCCCATTTTCATAGATTAGACCTTGGCCTACCAGTTTGGGTTCATTGGTGCTAATCTGGAAGGTGCACGTGATCCGATACGTGTGGAAAGTGATATTTATTTATTACATTGAAAAATATGTAACCTTGCGGTGGTTAGTTGTGTTATTGCTTTTTTGAACCACATGCTTAGTTGTCCTATGACTATTGATGATTGATCCGATAAATGTGCAAAGTGACATTCCGTTCAACAACCAGGAGAACTAGTCCGGCCACATTTGGATATAGATTACAAATTCATGAATATTACCATATTTCTTTTTTGATAATAATTATATCGTTTTTTAATTACAAAATATAACGTAGGCGTCCACAACACGCATGTATGTCCCGAAGTCACCATAGACGTCTTATTGTCGACGAGAATGTCGCTTACGAATACGTAGGCTAAAAAAAGTCCTAGCATTGGAACACAGGCTCTTTCACAAAATTATATCCTAATGTTCTCCACCTTTACAAAATCAAATTCTCTATATTTTTGTTTCCTCACCCCAACCCCCACCACTCAGGTGTGGACAAGCTGACGTCGCAACCGACCACCATTCATGGGCCCTAGCGGACTAGACCCTAGCCAGCCAATGGAACTTCGATAAGCCTACCTTTCACAGAAAGTCTAATGGGCGACTGGTCGCGCTCGGTGGGCGACCGCGCGACAGCTTCATGACGAGCCCAGCCCAATAGATATCCCACGCCTTCCTGCGGCCTGCGTACGTTCCTCCTTTCCCTTTCGGCAGCGCAGCCTCGTCTTCCTCCTTCGGCACTCCGTTGGGCTCTCGCTATTCTTTTCCTCCCAATCCAACAAGCAGCACGCAGCTGCAGAGACGAACTCGAGCAAGTGGACCTGTGCGCGCAAGCCAAGCACAGGCGGCCGCATTCTCTCTTGTTCCCCATAAATTTCGTGTGCCCCGTGACCGCATTGCTGGTCCCCAACGTCTTTGTCGCTCTGGGTGTCGCTGCCACTAGCAGCTGCGCCGCCTGGATCCGCCGGTCTTCGCCGCCACCTGCAAGCCATGGCCGCGCTGCCAACTTCCTCATGCTTTGTCCCTAGGACAGGACCTCCACAGCGCGTTGGCCGATATGGGCAGAAGTTCCTCACCCGTGGCATGGTTATGTCAGTTTTGAGTTAAATTTTTTATTTATTTTTTCTCTCTGATTTAGATTCAGTTATGGCAACATATGGATACTGTATATCAGTTTCAGTTTCAGTTTCAGTTTGAGCTTCAGATTCAGTTATGACAGTATTCGGATACTATATGTCAGTTTCAGTTTCAGTTTGAGTTTGAGATTCAAATTCAGTTTCAGTCTTCCTTTCAATTTCAGGTCAGTTTCAGTTTGAGTTTCAAATTCAAATTCAGTTTCAGTCTTCCTTTCAATTTCAGGTCAGTTTCAGTTTCAGTTTCAGTTTCAGTTTCAGTTTCAGTTTCAGTTTCAGTTTCAGTTTCAGTTTCAGTTTCAGTTTCAGATTCAGTTTCATTCTTCCTTTCAATTTCAGGAGGTAGCGGCCGGCATATTCGAGCGATGGTGCGTTCTAAAAAAAATCGGCACAGTGCAGGAGGCGATTAGCAGATGGATATATATTGCCTAAAAAGGAAAAGAGACCCGTGTGGGATTGGGCGCTGGTTGTCCGTGTAGGGCAGCCGCTGAGCGCTGAGCCACGCATGCGGGGCGGCGGCTGAGTCGCGCATGCAGGGGCGGGGTTCGCGCGCTGCCCGGATCGCGCGACGGGTCGCGCCTTATCGCTGTCCTATTTTTTAAGCATATTATGCATGTTATTGTTACGGCAGCGTATGAAACTATAGAAACTCTAATCGAGACCATAGAACTCTAATCTGATGGCTATAGGTAAAGATAGGTTATTTTAACACTTAAACCCCCCACTACACCCATCCCATCTTAATTCCCCTCGGCAATCGTCAGCCTCGGTCTCCCTCGCGCGATTCCACGCGATCCCATACAGCGCCGCCGCCCACGCCCGGCTCCGACGACGAACAAGCTAATAAGTCAAATAACCTGGTCGCCGACCATCTTCTTCCGCAGGAGCTTCGTCACCGTGCTGTTGAGCGTGTGGCCGAAGATGGACGCCGGCACCTCCGCGGCCCCCGCCGCCACCGCCGGCAGCCGCCGCCGCGCTCATTTCCCCTCCTCCGGAGATGGAATGGATGGCTCGTGATCTGACGGACCGACGGCCCAGATCACCATGTATTGTCGTTTGGTGGGCTTCTCGAGTATTGGGCTGGAAAGGCCGGGACGAATGGACGATATTTCTGATGGGCCATCATCCATTTTCCTTTGTTTTTTTCGTGCTTCTCGCACGAGAGTGAATACCTTTTTTTTACAGTTTCCTAATAAATCCATATTTCTTTCCTTAACGCCGGATGCCATCGTCGGCGCCGCTGTCGTCGTTCCAACCTGGAGTGTGATCCTGACAGACGGGCGTTCAAAGACTTCTTTGCCTTCGCGAGATTGAGCGTCTGCTGCAGTCCACCTCAACGCCGGCGGCTTCCTCCGGCTTCAGGTGCTTCTGGTTTGGTGGCGTTGGCTGGTGACGGTGGTCTTCGTCGACGGCGGATGAGGCTGACTTCCGCTCTCGAAAGGGCTAAGGATCAGTTTGAATTTTCTTTTTTTCCTAAGGTCCTTGTAGCATATAAGCTAGACAACTTTCCTCCTTATCCTTATACAGTGTACTTATATCTATACGCTTATGCTTCTCATACTTAATACAGGTACTAGTGATTTGCGCGCGGCCATGCGCGCGAGCAATGGCCATAGCAGTATTTGTAAAGAGAATGCATATAGATATAGATGTCCAAATATGAGCTAAATATTACAATACCAGATGTTCAAACACGAAGCAAATATTATAATACGGATGCACCATAGATACCAAATGTCCAAATATGAACTAAATATTAGAGGAAACATGAACTAAATATTGCATGAGGCTAGGTAGATGTTCAGGTCGACACAATCGTACATAAAAAGAGTGCAACAACATGAGATAGGATAGTGCATGCAGGATTTTGGTGCAAATAAGTCCATTGGATTGGAGCATAAGGGTTAACCCTGTGGCTATAGATGGCAGATGATGAGTGGTCAAGCAGCTCTTCTTAGGCCAATGTATCTTGTTCCTTGGGTGCACTTTCAGGATCTTTTGGCACGCTTTTTTGGCATAAGAAAAGATGATAGGTCTTCTCCTGGGAATTCAATCTCTTTTACTATCTCATGCTTCCTGCAAAGATTCAACATACATGCACTATATCAGAATTGGATAATGAAGAATGCATACCCTCCACTCTACATTATTTGTTCAGACATCATTGGAGATAGTAGTGCTTGCAATATTAGGCTCAGTTAATGAAATGGTGCTTCACGATTTCGTGGCTTGCCAAAAATGGTTATTAAATATTAAGAACTACTTTAAAGAACGAACACAAGCCATGAATCTAAAAGCGTTACCACAATATGGCCAGACATTTTGAAGCTGATCTTGTAAAACACAAGAAAATGAAGAACTATTTCATAGTCATGGACCTCTTATGTAACACCTCAAGTGTTATGGTTTAATTGCATAGTATTACATGTGCATAAGCAACATTTATTTAACTATGCATTGCATTATGATTTTGGTGAAATATTTAAATTTAAATTCAAATTCAAATTTTGAAAACCCTAGTTTTAAAATTATCAAGAATTTGGCTATGGTACAAAAAGCAAAAGTGTAATTTATATTATTTTGAGCAATTTTCATATTGGAAAATTTTTAAGTTTCAATATAAATTTTGGAGAAAATGAAAAAAGGGCAAAATTCTTTTGCTGCTACAGTGCCCCGATCTTTTCTTCTCTTCCCCTGTTGTTTATCGCCGCCGCCATGGCCATCGAGGCCCTTCTCGTGTTCGGTCGCGTGACCCGCTGCGTGGTCAACGTCGCGAAGCTCCAGCCACCTCACCACGCCGACCAGAGCCGAGGTCGGCCACTCCATCTTCTCTTCTTTCTTCTTTTCTCTCCCTCCGTTGCCACCGGCCACCACACTGCTGCCCCTGAAATTCGGCCACACCGCTTGCTCATTTTCCGATTCACCTTGCTCATAGCTCCGCCACGAGCTACTCTTCCTCCCCGACCTTGCCATGCTCTGTGCCATCGCGAGGTGAGCTCTCACGCCGCACCGCCGCTATGGCCGCGAGCTTGGTCTCGCGTGGCCAACTCCCTCCCGTCTTCATTTTCTTCTTCTATCTAGTGTCTCGGAGTCACCTAGCCAAGTAGAAGCTAGTACCAAAGACCTTGTTGACTCTAGCGCCTCGACCTCGCCGGAACGCGGCTTGCCGCCGAGTGCTTCGTGCGCCGCCGCCGCCGTGCATGTGGCCACGACTCCCCACCATGACACTGAGCTTCATCTTCGTAGCCCTAGACCCGCCCGAGCACCCTGGTGCCCGTGCGCACGCGCTCCGGCCGAGTTTGGCCAGAAACCGGCGAGTTTCGCCGCCAGCCGAGCGTCCGCCGGCCGTGCTCTGCTCGAGAGCTGTTCAGGGGCATCGTGTTGTAAATATGGATTAATACAGGGGCCTAGGTGAAAAGTTTATGACTCAGTTAAATAGTGCTGAAAAGTGGTTTGGGCTGGTTTGTAAATTTAGTAAAGGATGAGGGCCTTTCTGCAAATTTGCCAGGCCGCATCGGGCTGCCGCGTCCCTGGGCCGGCCTACCTCGCCTCTGGGCCACTCGTGCACACGCGCGCTGCCGCCGTCGCGCCGGGCCGGCCTGCGCTGCTAGGCTGGCCTGCCTTGCTGCCGGGCCGCTCGCGTGCGCTACCGCCACTAGGCCGCTCGCCCATGCTGGGCCACACGCACGCGACGCACCGCAGACCGAGCCGGGCCAAGCCAGCTAATTCGGCCCGTGTGCCTGTTTTTCTTTTTGAAAATACTTTTCAATTTAGATTTGAATTCAAATTTGAAAATTCATAACTTGAGCTAGAAAGGTCCAAAAATGGTGAAACTAGTTTTGTTAGTTTTGTTTTATTGTGATCTACATGATGAAGTCATAAAAATTTCAATTTGATAAACTTTTATTTATAGCTTTTATTTATTAAAAGAAAAGCCTTTTTAACTTGCAAAATTAATAACTAGAGGTATATTTATCCAAAAGTTGTGAAACCAAGTTTATTAATTTTGTCTTGATATTCTCTAGCTAATAAGAAGGTTAAATTTATTGTTTAATCATTTTCTTTATATATATCATATTCTTTTTGGTGCATGAAATGATATGTTTTAATTATATTTCTTCATATCTTATGATTTGCCATGCTTGATATTTTCTGTGTCTTAATTAATTAAAGTAAGATCTTAGATGCAGGTGCTAAGTCTTTAACTGAGGATGAACTGTTATATGTTAAGTTGTATAGTTTTGGTAAGTGGGTTTACTTTTCTATAAGAAAAGTAAAATGTTTTTGTTGTAATGATTCGAATAGGGCTGGAAAACTCGGTAAACGAGTGTCCAGTGATATGATCAGATTAACTTGTCATCATAAGCATCATGTCATCATCACTATCATCACTTATGCATTCATGATTCTCATCCTGTGCATATGCATGCAATAGGTGCGCCAGCAGGAGTGACCCTGTTGGAGTTCGAGGGAACGTGCCCGCAGGAGCCGGAGAATCCTCAGGAGCAGGAGGCTCATCCATCCGGTCCCGAAGCCGACCAGGATGTGATTCTTGAGTGTCCGCAGCACGAACCTGCAACATTCGTGAAAGGCAAGCCCCGGAACAATTTAACCTCCTAACTTTTTATAATTTACTAAATATGCTATGTTTGTTGCATTAAGTTATAGGAGTTGATTTGGAACCCTTGCTGCATATACACCCTTCTTTGTCCAGCTTATGATCCTTGAAATCCTAATGATATGATACCGTAGTATTGCTTAGCTATGCTTAAATGGTAGAAGTCAAGTGATTATTAATCACTTGCGAGAATTAGAATGATGGTTCACGGTTGGCTATATGTGCTATCTTGCAAATAACCATATGGATGTAAATCGACGGTAAGGCGGAACATGGAAGTTACAAGATCGACGGACCTTATTAAATGAAGTGTACCGTTGTGCCGATTAATCACCTACAAGGAATGGAGCCTGTCTTTGTTATGTTGAACAGTGCCTAGCACTTAGCTGGCTGGATCGGAGGTTATCCGCCACGAAGCCTAGTAGCTCAACTCAGGCCAAAAATCGAGGAGTATCAAGTGCTCACTACCGGGGTGATATGTACATACTAGCCGCCATATCTGTAAGTCCAGTGGCACGGTGGTACCCAGATGAGGACCATGTCCGTAAGTCCTATATCAGGTGAGTTAAAATTCCTGACCTGGCTTGGTGACCCCCATGGGAGTGAGGCGCTGCTTGGATCCGTGATTCCTGAATTATACCAACGGTGTTCTACGGTTACCCTTAGCGGGGCTTACCGAGAGAGTGTTAGGAATATTTTTCCAGCTGGGTAGTAATCGATTCGAATCACCATCGTCTCCTGGATAGTGAGAAGCTTGACGGGATTATCTCCATACTTAAAAACTTTAAATTGCTTAGATGGTTAATGATGATTCACGAGATAGCTGTTGATGAACCTGATATGGTTATGTAATTCTCTTCTCTTTTGCTTGTTTAGCACAGGGGCAAACATAGAGGACAGGTTAATAAATATTAACTTGATGCTAATAATAATATGGTTACTCTCCTCACTTAAGGCTTTTTATGCAAAATAAGTAAGCCAACTCTACCTATAATAACCTTGCATAATCCTTGGAGTCTTTATTTTTGGTTTACGACGGGTAAGTCTTGTTGAGTACAATTGAGTACTCAGGGTTTATTCCCCTCTTATTGCAGATGACACATTCTATAATGGTTGCTGCAAGTACTGCCTTCTCCCAGCCGGGAATAAAGACTAGACCTTTGGGCATGGTCTCTATTAGTATCCTTATCTCATAATGCTTTTGTAGGATGTGAATCTGAACTGGCAATGTAATCCTTAAATTTCGGATTTGGTTTTTAAACTATATTACTTCCGCTATTTTATATTTTGGTTTGTAATAACTAAAGTATACTCCAATATATGTAATCTATGTAGGTTATTTTTGAAATGTTGTAACAGATGATGTGGTTATGCTGAATTACTACGATCTTGGTTTGTTGCAAGTTGGTTTGAAATCCTTTGTGATTTCGTTGGACTACCGGGTTTATATAAGTGAAAGTATGTGAGTGTCAATGTGTTAGCGGGGACATCCGTACTTGATCTTGTATAAATTGGTCGGTTCTGTGACATCTTAGCCTATCAAAAACCTATCTATCACAAGGCAGGAATAATGTAATAGCATTATCTTATATACTGACTGAATAGGAAAGAATTAATATGTTTTTATTATTTTGTAGATAAATATTGTTGCCTTTTTTCTTCTTGTTTTTTTCCACATCATTACTTATCCACAGGCTGAGCACATATGCCAACATGTAGTACCTGATTGCTTGAGGTGGTGCCTACTGGCTAGCAGCACATCCATGTAAGCATTACATCAAACACCATGAAGAAGGCACTTCCCCAAATATTCGACCTGCAGAACACATATCAGTACCTGTCCAACACATTCAGGGTAGAGGAGGCACCGCAAATGAAAAAATAGCACGGTACTTGAAGGGCATATGAAGACTGGAGTGGTAGGTCGATCATTTTGTTCTCCTGTGCTCATGACTGGTGAGTGGTATGACAACCGGGACAACCTACATAGTATAGTTGTAACTAAGTAGCAACTTGAAGCATATAATTTTAATCAAAAACAACAGTGTTTTTCTTTTCATCCTGCTAGGTCGTACAACTATGAAACGAAGGCAAACAGAAGAAGAAAAATCAAAGAGATGAACATGCATGAGTATAAAATGGAATAAAAGATCAAATCTTGGCACCAACTCTCAACAATGTGTGTAATCCAAAGGATTCCCATACTTTTCCTTGTACTGAAGTCTACTTATCAAATATTATATACTTTATCTCTATAATTTCATCTTCCTATAGATCTCTACAAAAATATCTGAATCCTAAGTAGCCGCAGAAAGCCATGGCACTGTTGAACCCTTAGTTTTAGTTACTAATTGGACAACCATTGCCCAACCACTGCCTTGACCTACAAACTATGACCCTACCACATTCAGTAATCAGTACACATGGATGCAGAACGGGTGCACCAAAAGTATTGTTAAATTCACTACAATGATGCACATAGGTATAACAGTACTGAATGGCAATTCCGAATTGCAACACAACTAATTTTCCAAGTACATAAAGCAGCGGAGTTCAAATACAAATGTACATAGAAGAATTTTATATGGTACGAAAGCAGTACTATGTTAATATCTAATAATCCATTGTAGTGAGCCAAATATAGTTGGAAGCATAGAGCAGAGAAGATAGGGAGAAAGAACACTGCTCAATCTAGTCAGCAAACTGAAGAGGCAACCAACATAATTTCCTCTCTTAGCCTTGGGGAAAAAACATTTGCTACAACAACTCTAAATCAGCGAAGAACATCATTCCATTACACGCAGACTTACCAATCATTCTTGTTTTGGAGACAGACCATCTTATTTATTTGCGTTGGTCACTAAACCTATACCTGAATACTTACATACAAACCTGGCTAGGGTTCTTTTTTATCTATGTTGCAGATCGATAAAATGTAAAATCAAACGCATTTATACTCGCACACACAAATCACCAAATGACAGCAACACCGTCGTGCAATATGGCCAGACGAAGAAGGAGCTGCATGATTCACACAACATGAGCTGCATGATTCACCAAATGATAGCAGCACCGTCGTGCAATACACACAACATGAACTACATGATTCAGTAGTACTACTTGAAGTTCAGATCAAGAGAAATAACATCTTTCTCTACCAGTACTCTATAGAAAACAGTTACAGACATTCCAAGCCTGAACAACTATACTACTATAATTTCACAATGGTATGAGCCAAACAGCTATACATGGTAAGAAAAAGTTCACCAAGCTTAAACATCATGAGGTGCATGCGTATGCCATATTCTTCTACCTATGGATGTACCACGGTCCAATAATAAACATTCCAATCATCAGATAAGTATTGATTTGTTCCATAAGTTTTAGGAACCACAAATAGTAAATAAATTACAGATGAGTTTGATCTTTGTCCATCATGTTACTGGCATCTAATCTCAGATTCCCAGCACAAATAATAAAAGAACCTGCCCAAACTAAATAAATATCAAACTGATCAGTTCATCCAACATTTGGGGTTTCTTTGAATCTTCCAAAAGAAATAGAAAACAACCAGATCCGCAATACCCTTTACAATTCGGTGGGAGACAAGAAAACTTCACAGATTATGATGGAGAATAACTCAAGTAAGGCAAAGAAATGAATGGATATGCGGCTGAATTCACCTAGGGTTAGAAAACAACCAACCTGTGGAGTCCGGCGATGAGTGGTGGTTGGACGGAGACTGGGACGTCCACATCTTTGCTCCTTCTTCACAGCAGGAGAGGTCTGGAGGACGAATCGAGGGGCGGCGGCGGTGGCCACACTGGCGGCGGAAAAGCACGATGAAGGATATGCGATTTCATTGCTGAATGGAACTCGACGCGCAGGAAAGAAGGAGCCGCTCAGGAGATGCGATCGTCTGTCCTAGCGCCGGCTCGGCCCTCGCACTGCGGTGACCCTCCGGCCAAGCCAGGGCTGGGGCCTCCACGACATGCACGTTCCTAGGGTGCACGTGCACTCGTGCCGGGTCGTCGCGGCTTGGGGCTGCACCGCATTGCCGCCATGCCGCACCACGCCTGGCTGCGCCGCCCGGCCGTGCCCAGCCGTCGCCGCGCCTGGCCGCGCCGCCCGGCCGCACCCGCGCCTGTGTCCACGCCGCGCCTGGCCTGGTCGCCGCCGCGCCGCGCGCGTCGGAGGGAAAGGGAGTGGGAGGGGAAGGGGAGACCGGGGCGAGGCCGTGTAACACCATGTGTTAAGCATACATTATCTTGCATATCATGAGCATAATCATCTCATTTGCATCATATTTGTTTACATGAAATGATAATATGAAAAATGTGCTTGCTTGAGTTGAACTAGAGCTATGTGATAGGTTGCTTGTTTGGGGTTGAGTGTTAAATAAAGTTTGTAGAGAAAATTATTTGGAGCAAAACTTATTTTTGGGTCATTTCAAGAAAAGGCTTGGAAGTGGGTCAAAAATGTCAAAAACAGTTTATAAAAATATTTTTCTTTTTAATTTTAAATGGATTTTAAATCCCCATTTTTGAATTTCAAATTCTAGGCAGAATTAGGCTTTGATGTTTAAAAGTGAAATGTTCTACTCATTGAGAGCAACATTTCATCTTTTACAAATTTCTTCAAATTCATACTATTTTGGAAAATATAGAGTAAATCAAGTTCTGGCGCAGTGGGACCCACCTGCCAGTCTCTTCTTCTTCCCTCTCTTCTTCTTCCTCGCGACGGTGTCGCAGCCGACGCCGGCCACGCGGCGTCCATACGCCGGGCGCTGCAGCTGTCCGCTGTTTGGCCCCCGCTCGCACGCGCCGCACACGCCCGCGTTTGCCCGACCCCACTGCCGCCCAAGTGCCCCTTCGCTCGGCCCCGCTTCGCTCGCATGCGCGCCACGCGCTCGTCGAAGCCCAACGCCGCGCTCCACCTGTCCGAGCCTGAGCGTCCGCTTCAAGGCTTCACGACCGCGTCATTCTCTTCCCCCGCCCTCTTCTCTTTCACCAGACACCCCTCCTCACCTCGCCTTCCTCTTCCTAAGCTCAAGCGGACGCGGAGCCCGCCATTTTCGCCGCCGCGAGCTCGCATCGCCACCGCACCTCACAGCCCTGCCATTTTCTTCCCAGAGCTCGCCAACAGCTCCGCCTTGACGTGAGACGCGTCTTGCGCACGCTCACTGCCCCCGAGAACCCAGGTAGAGATCGAATCGACTGTTCCCCCTTCGCCGGCCATGGCCGCCTCGACCGCCGCGTGGTCCGCCATGACCAGCAACCCCTTTCTCCCTCCTTTAGCTCGCGCATCGTGACCGCCTGCATGAGTAGAACCGATTGGTGTAGTTTATGGGATCGATTAGGGTTAGGATTTGTCGGATTTTGGTCGACCGCCGTCGTGGGTCGCGCCGCCGCTCGTCGGCCGCTTGCACAGAGCTCACTCCGGTGGACCTTTGCCTTCATTTGTTAGTGCAATTGAGTCGCCCCGACTTCAATTAGGTCGCAGGATAGTTCTTGGGCCTTGATTTGGCCGGAGTTGGCCGGCAGCCGTCGAACCGCCGACATGCACGCCGCTGCTCGCCGTCGTGCAGCACCGTCGTCGTTTTGGCCAGCCATTCCTCATGTTGTCTGGTTAGTTCGAGTCGCCTGGACTCGCTGGAGCTTATAAGCTAGTTCTTGCGCCCCGCCGTGGCCCGTGGTGGCCGGCGCACCGTCGACCCTCGCCGCTGTCCGCCGTCGCGAGTGGCCGTCGGTCAAAATCGAGCTAATAGCCGTCATTTGGTACACCGTTGGGTTCGCGATGTTGAGTTGAGTCTTATAGTGGCCGTAGTCCGGCCGGTGACCTCGCCGTCGGTGAGGAATCCCGACGCCGGCGACCTTTCCCCTCGGCGTGGACCGCGGGCAGAATATGTCAATCTTCTCGGACTTAAGTGCAAAGTGGCCAGACTCAGAGAGTTTTAAAATAGGGCTCAGTTGATTACTGGAAAGTCCAGGGTTCTCGGCGCAAAACGGTTTTCTTTTTTTGTTTTAAAGAATCTGTTTCCAGATTTTGCATAAAACCTTTGAAAAATCATAACTTCCTCATTTTTAGTACAAATGAGTTGGTTCAATTGTAGTATTTTTCTTATGTGGAGATCTATGCATAAAAAATAAGAAATATGAAATTTGTGATACTTTTCTGTATAGATTTATTTATCCCTATTAATTACTTTTATCTTGGAAAATGCATAAGTAATTCTTGTTGCTCAGAAAAATGTGAAACTAAGTTTGTTAGTCTTCTTATGTCATGCTCTATCTGTTAAAAATGTTGTGAGGCTATGTCATGTGTAAATATTGTTCTGTCTATTTATGATGCCTATTTCAAGTAGATAGTAAATAATTTATAATAAATAATATATAAGTGATTTATGCATAAAACTTTTTGGAGGATGTTTTAATGTCAATCTATAGCTAAGAATATTATGAGATCTGTTGTTTGACATTTTTCTATATACAAAGTATTTTATGCCTAGTGAATTATGTTGTCTTGTCATTTTTATGTAGGATAAAGTACTTACTTTTTTGACTTAAAATTTTTATGGTAGTCTACATTAGGCATGCTTAAGCTCCTGTAATTTTTACAGAATTTTCTGAATAGTCTAAAGTCATGTTGCAGTTCTACCCTGATTTCTTTTAAATAATTAATAATGCTTTAAGTTATTATTTCATGTGTATAATAATGCTTTTTCTGATGTTTGTGATGTGTATAATCTGTTATTAGTTGTGGTTCAGTAGAGGGTAGTGTGTAAAATAGTGGTCATTTATAATTGTTTTTAATGTATAAGTAAATTATAATATGAGGCTTGTTTAAAGGATTGTTTGTAGAAGAGAATGCAGATGACATGTACTTATCTTATATGTTTTAAAATCATGTCATTTATATTCAATCGAGCATTCATTCACCGTCAGCATGTACATTGTATTTTTATATATTCGTAGTATTCATATGCACTATGCATCATACATGATCGTGAGAGCTCGAAACGGTAGTTCCCGGAGCACCAGAAGAGAAGGGCCAGCAGAAAACTGTGGTGCGGGAGATAGCAGCAGAAGAGGATCCCGAGGTTGATCTTTCCGAGTGTCCCGACCACCAGCCAAGCTTGTTCCTGAAAGGCAAGCCCCGGAGCATTCTCCCTGTGGTTTGCAAAATATCTAACTTGAGTCCTTTACTTGTTTGATGCATTAAGTTATAGGCGTTGTTTTATACCGTTGCTGCATTACTTATATTCCTTGCCACTGTTATACTTCAACCCTGTTAGGTTCAGGTGCGACTATCTGCTTAGCCCTGCTTTAACTAGATCGGTAGAAGTCGGGTGATTTCCTGTCATCCGTGAGTTATAGGTGGTTACTCGGAATGGTTGAATACATTGTTATCTTGGATAACCATGTGGAGATAATAAATCGAGACCGGGTGGGATTGGTGTTGGGACTGAACTGGAGGTTCGGTGATGTTATCCCGTCTGTGTCGAACTAGGATTCCGTCCATTGTACGTCCTCAAGTCATATTGAATTTATGCCTCACATTTAGCTGGAAGGATAAGTCATTCCGACCGTGAAGCCTGAGTTTGATTTGGACCGGGAGTCGACCTGCTGTACGCATCGTATTGGAGAAGATGGGAGATCACGGGTTACGCGAAGAGTAAGTCCGAGGTCAGGGTCGCCCTGAATAAGGCAGCCAGGCGGTTCCTAGATACGATGGTACCTGTTGATCCCGTGACTTATCCGAATTGAATTTTCGGTGATCTGTATCTCACCTTAGCGGGTGAGTGTGGTTTGTGTGAGGAATACCCCACCAGCTGGTTAGTAATCGATTATAATCGCCATCGTTCCTGGACAGTGAACACTTGACTTGAGCAGCGGCATCGTAGTAATAACTTGAATAAAGAGATGTGATGGTTGAGCCGTGATGTTGAAAGACACTCAACCGGAATTGGTTACTTTTCTTGTTGAATAATTATTACCATACTTGTTTAGTACAGATGCTAATTTAGCATGATAAGATTAATCAAATTAAAATACAATGCTAGAAGGTTATGATTAATTCTTTGTTAAATGCAAACTTTTCTGCAACTGATGAGTCAGCTATCCTACTTATATAGCCTTGCATACTCCTTGGAGTCAATTTATTTTTAGTTTATGACGGGTAAGTCTAGTTGAGTACATTCTCGTACTCAGGGTTTTATTTCCCATGTTGTTGCAGACGATGAGATGTACTATGGCTATTGCCAGCACTGCTTCTACCTCGCGTTGGGTGATGACTAGACCTTGGGCATGGTCACTCCACTCTACCTTATGCTTTTGCTGGATATTGGCTGAGGACCTGGCACTGTATTTGAACTAAGTGTGTGTGTGGATTTGAACTAAATCACTTCCGCTTTATTTCAAATTTGAACTTGGGTTATAACAACTTATTTCGAACTCCGATGTTTTAAACTATGTGCGAACTATGTATGTTATGAATGGTGATGGCTAAACTTATTATGATCTTGGCTATGCCAAAAAGTTTGAAATCCTTCGAGATTTCGGTATGACTACCGGGTTTATTAGGTCTCAATCATGTAAGTTTGCTATCTAATGGTGAATTACGTGCTTGTGCTCTAATAAATTGGTCGGTTCTGTTACAGGCCAGGGGCAGGAGCAGGCGTCGGGCCTGGACGAGAGAGGAAGCAGAGGCGGCTGGGGACTAGAGACTGAGGGTAGGGTTAGGGTTTGGCTGAAGCCGGTATTTATTTGGCGCGGAGGAGACAGGAGAACCGTCGATCGTGAAATCTAATGGCCAGAAACATTTCGGGTGATGTGGACACGCTCTGGTGGCTTCGTGGCGAACATGAATTTTCTCTTTAAATACTTTCTAAAAAAAGAATCAGATCCATGTTTATAGCAGAAGCACACACCTCAAAGCCAATCGCATAGGGAAAACACCACAATCAATCTTTATCTTCAATGTTTTTTTTGATCAATACATACCTGTATTAAGAGTTAAGGATACCATACAGATACACGTACAAATACAGGAACATACGAGAAGGATACAGAAGACAGCTTACACGACCTTTTACACAGAGGCCCCTAAGAAAGAAAGAAAGAGCAAAATAACCCTGTTCTCTGCAGGTCGAAACATCCAGGCCTTCTTGCCACCGGTCGTCGCCGGAGATCCTCGACGTCGCCACCATTCCCAGATCAGATGAAGTCCAATCACCAGGAGGCTTTGGAAGAAGCCGCAGTAGACACCCGCCCCAACGAATGGGATGAAGCAAACACTGAAAAACACATCGGCTGGGGAAGCACCCCAGGCTCCATCGACCATGGACAGGAGCTCGCCGACACCGACAGAAGCCGCCGTGGGAAATTCGAGCCCTATCCACTCTCCAAGCAACCAAAGAACCCAAAGCTGCTTCTATAACCTTGAACCAAAGGGCCAGAAGACGCATCAACCTACCAGATCGATGCGCCGCTGCCCGTCGACTCCTGTACAAGGAACTTCCATGGAATCGCCAACGACGTCGGAGCGGAGCGCCGAGGGGGCGAGGTAGAGTCCGAGAAGACTTATTCTGCCGCAGCGCCGCCACCACCGCCTCGTCGGCGCCACCAGGACACGAAACCCTAGAAACCCTAGGACCTACCACACCAGCCAGCAAGAGCCGAACAGTCCCCGCATCCTCGCGACGCCCCGCAGGCCATCGGAGGCGGAAGGGACTGCCGGCTCCGCCGGCGGCGACCGGAGCGCTGTAGCGCCTTCGAGAGAGGAACGGAACTTCTGAATGTATAGCTTTGGTGTAAATCTGCCCCAGAATCTCTAGCTTCGTAGATTGCCACGCCGCAACTAACCGATTTACCGTTGTAAAAAAACTAACCGATTTATTTATTTATTATTATATGGGCGTGTCTAGTCTAGGAGCTTTGGTGGGTCAGGCTGACGTGGGCCGATATCGGCTCCAGATAACGGAGCCGCCAGCAGCCCCTAATCACATGCGCACGAGGACGGCGAACGACGAGCTCGCCCTTGCCGCTGGCGGTGACGGTGGCTATGGTGGGACAGGGGCAGGGCGGGAGAAGGAAGCTTAGAAGGCTCCTTCGTTGTTTTTTATTATTCCATGGAATGACAGAAAACGGCACAATAAACATTAACAAACACAACAAATACATAGACCAGAAAGAAAAACGGTGCAAAAAAATGAAAAAAAGAAACAAGAAAAAAGAAAAAGAAAGAGAAAATGACAAAACAAACACGCTCATGCTGTGGCTGTAAAGGCGCGCGAGATGCACAAGAAGAATGAAAAAAAAGAAAATAAAAAAATAAAAAACAGAAAAGAAAAAGGAAAGAGAAAAAATAAAAATAAACAAAGGCGTGCATGCGTCTGCTGGAAAAGCGCGCGGACGGGAAAATCACGCGGGGGCAGGCAGGACGCGCCCGCGGGAGACCTGCTCGGACGGGGACTGGGGTCCGAGCGCTCTTTGCCTTCTTTCCCCTTCCTCGCAGCGAGCAGCGGCGCTCATCAGATTCATTTGCTCCCCTCCAATTTGCAAACCCTAGACCTCTCTCCTTCCGCATAGATCGGCATCGGCACCGATCCTTCCCATGGCTCCCTCCTGCGCCATGCTCGACGCCGATGTGCGCCTCGTCACCAGCACCGGTGAAAAGACGCTAGGCGGCGGGATTCTGTGGAGGGGCGTCGACCGATTTAGATGGCGGAAAGAAGGCGTTGGCTCACGCTCACGCAAAGAAAAGGCAGCGGCGGAGTACCCCAAGGGCCTCGCGGGCTGGATGCGGGAGGGCACGATCAGGGTCGACACCCACGAAATCGTCCGCGCCCCGGCGGTCTCCACCTTGTCCCTCCACCTGCCGGCGGTTCTCCGTGACATCGTCACGCAGCTGCCGGGCGTCTCTGTTAAGAGCGCCGACAAGGACCTCCTCGTGCTCTCCACCGGCCATGGGAGTCTCTATGAGTACTACCCTTCGTCCGGTTGCTACCTCGTCTATGACGCCGCCGCCGACGCGCTCTTCCTGGCGCCCCCGATCGATTGTGGTTTCAGTTTGAACCCTCTGATCTTGGGGTGCCGTCCCGTCGTCATGCGCTTCGGCCACGCAGCTGGTGATTTCGTCCTCTCTCTGGTGGCAATGTCCATGAGCACCCGGCAATACTATCTGCTAAGGTGGTCTCCTGCTTGGCCCACCTGCCAGCAATGGATGTGCAACGAGGTATGCCTCCCCGAGGATGTGGTCAAGTACCCCCTTTGTGACGGACACCGCGTTTGCATATCGCCACCAGTTGATGTTGGCGTGCTGGGTCGACCTCAACTTGGGTGTCTTGACCTGTGATGTGCTCTCAGATGACCCGAAATTCCAACTGAAGCTCTTGCCGGAGGACTATGCGATGGTTTATGGTCCTCCTAGGGCAAGTGGCCGGCGAGATGGACACAGCACCATGGGCTGTGGCCATGATAGCAAGATCAAGTTCGTCTACATGGATGGCTTTGTTGACGATATGTTACCCAAGGACCAGATCACCATTAAAACTTGGACCCTGGAGGGGCAAGTCCCTCACTTCTGCACTTGGCTGAGAGACGACCACACTACACTCTCTTGCGGAGACCTCTGGGCTGATGAATCATTCATTGCAATTCCAGGGCTGCCAAAGTGCCCACCCACCTTGCCGACGCTTAGCCCCAATGAACCAGATGTGGTCTACTTTTACATGATGAGTGACATTGGCTATGTGAGCAGGCATGGCATAACCAAAGGTGGGCATGTGCTTGGCCTGAATCTGCGTACTAAGAAGGTCCACACATGGAGCAAGTGCCCTCCTGGAAGAATCCTGTGGCCCATTCCATCTTTCATTGCCATTGAGCTATCTCCTTCCCAGGAATTGTCAACACTGGATGATCAGGTAACTTCACAACTATGATTAACCATAACTAGTTTTCATGATTACCCATAACTAGTTTTCATATGGATTCTAATGGTTTTGATACCGGGGGCAAAAATTAGTCAGAACTTAATTGACACCTACTGCATTGAAGAAATGTGTTTGTGCAGTAAAGATGGCATCTTCAACAGTGATGGCAAATATGCGTAAGTTGATGGGTTTGAAGCATTAGGCTTAGATGATTGACAATTCATATCCTTAATTCTGCCAACTCATCCGTTCTCATCTCTGAAAGTTTGATACGCCCCAATGTCAGTTTGTTGAAAAGTTTCAGGTTTTGTTTGCTATGTTACTGCATTGATGACATGACCAAAGTTTGATACGCCCCAATGTCAGTTTGTTGAAAAGTTTCAGGTTTTGTTTGCTATGTTCCTGCATTGATGACATGACCGCCATGGCCAAGGTTTATCCTGACCGAAAGTTGAAACACACCACACCCCCCTCCCCCCTCCCCCCCGGTGTTTCTTTGTATTGTAAAATTGGTTGTTATATTTGGCTACTTAGGATACATATGGGCACCCGAAACTGAGGTTATCATAAGATCAACCCATTTAGAGACCAGTATTATTTGCATAAATTCCCATAGAAATAATGTAATAAATTCAACTTGCACATAAAACATAAGATGTCATCACATAGAGGATAAACGTAGCAGCAGGTAACATGATAAGCACACACAAACATGCATAGCTTGCCCACATCACCTTTTTAAGTTCTGACTGCAGTTTTTAGGAACATCTCACGGAAGAACAGCAGTCACAATTCCCAACGTTCATGCTGTCAAGTGACGATACATGTTTATTTTCAGATTTGTAGTAAGTGACACTAAACATTCATTATGTTGAAGGCCTGAAGTTCAGACATGCATTTATCCGTAACATGTAACAAATGCTGGGAACTGAAATGCAGTGAATTCCTAGAGTCCAGTGAGGCTACTCTTTTGTTGTTACGTTTGCTAAGTTAGTGAAATTTGTTTGAAATTTTGAAAGAAAAGATTGTCACAGATGAAAGGAGGAGGATTTCATTGAACTAGTTGAGTAATGAGTTAATGGCTCATAGGCAAGTAATAAGAACCTTTATGGCGACTGTTTCTTTCTGGCAACTGTCTTAGCCCTTGAATGTTTTAATCAACACACTTAAGCTCATACTTCAAACCCACAGCCAAATGGAACAAGAGCTGATATTAACTTAAGCTAGGCAGAGCTGAAATTGGACAGACTGTAGCATCTGCAAACGAATTTAGTCTTGTTTGGATGTAAAGTATTATATTATTAGAGTATTGAGAGAATACTGCAGTTTTGGAGAAAGCCTTGGTATGAACAACTTTGATTTGTTTGGGACTAAAACAAATGTAGTTTTCTAAACCATAGTATGCCTGATTCCATGGTATTTTTGGAGCTTTTAAAAATATGCTCTGCACCAATTTTTGAAAAACTAAGCTCTGGCACACAGCAACAGTTGCATTTTCCAACTCATGTGTGTATCCACGGTCGTGCGCGCACTCCTGACTTGCATGATGCCATGTTCTTCATTTCATCTCTAGTGATTAATGTGTTGGTTATTTCCCAAAGAGGACTATGACAAGATTAGAGAGATGGATCGCTTGAGTAATATGATATTTGCTCTTTTGAGTGCACCTTCAGTTAATCAGAATCCATTTTCGTATACTATAAGTAGCTGTGTCATGCTTGAATATAGCTGTTTAATTATCCATATACAATGGTTAGTTATCCTAAAAGTTATATTCCTTTGAGACAGAAGGTAGCAGCAAATACTGCGCTTTCTAAACATGTCTTTGTTTCCCCCAAAGCAGTAGCGTACTGTGATATTGTGAAAGTGTAGTATTTCATACCCTGTCCATAAAGACTGCGGTTTCTAAATACTATGGTATTTAAAAACCGTAACTCCCAATCAGGACCATACCCTGTCCATAAAAAAAATATGGTTTTTAGATACCATGGTATTTAAAAACCGTAACTTACTATGTAGCAATTTGCGACTATGTATTTGCTTTGACTGTACAGTTTTTATTTCTTTGTACAGATGAAGTTATAAGTAACTGTAACTTGAATTCTTATGACTGACAATCATCTTTTGTGATTAGGGAAATGGAGCTCACAAGGGCCAGCAGAAGCTCCGCAAGCAGAAATGCCCAAAATAATTTTGCTCAGTGCTCGATGTGCTTAATGCTGCATGTGCTCCTCCATCAAATCAAAGTATTTTGAACATGTTAAGACGTGAAAATGTGGTTCTGCCTGTATTAACTAATAAGTATTATTAAGTTATAACTTAGCTGTGATGTGAAATAAGGTTCTAGCTGTATTAACTAACTACCGTGTTATAAGTAGCTCAGATGTGATATTTTGTTATCCCAGACTCCTAGTTAGCCTAGTGCACCCCCTTTGCTTTCAATAACATGTACGCTTTTGTATTTGTAATCCTTTTTTTCTTTGATTAGAATGATCCCTTTTTTTGTTCTGATTCTTTTTCTTGATTGGAGTTAATCCCTCTTATAGTTTTCACCTTTTTCACTTTTATTTTCTTGGAGTGATATCTCTTTTTTTTTACTTCTCGTATCCTGATTGGAGTAGACTGGTTGTGATCCCTTGATTAGACGACGATTGTGATCGCTCTTTTTGTTTGACTTTTGTTTTTTTGGGGTGTCTGAATCATCTAAAGCTACGGTTCGTTTTTAGCATAAAACAAAGTGGGTGCCACTGCAGTTCCGATTATCGTCTTTGCCACCTCTTCACTCTTAATACTACTACTAGTTGATTGCAACGGGAACAAAATAATGTTACAATACTTTCAAATTTAAACATGTTATATTATCATGAAACATATTATTTGAATACGGTGTTCACAAAATTCCATTTATAACCAATTATCACTTTTCAAAAGTCACTAATGATGTTACCGGTGGTGATGACGTGTCAGCTGTCCAGCAGGACTCACTATTGCTATTGCGGCTGAACTCGTTTTTGCTTGACAGTGGAGACTACGATGATCATAGACGGTGACGTTGCCAACGTCTAGGAAGTAGAAAGAAGTGATGCATTTAATAAACTCGGCATTAGCAGCCAATTAGTAATATCAATAAAAACTAATACTGTCAGGGCTGCATTTGTCAGCTAGATGTATGGCACACAGAATTAGCCATATGTGGGAAGATGTCGTTAATGCTTTGTTAAGAAACCAAATATGCAATACCTATTGCCCAAATGATAAGACCTTCTGGCATTCTCCAGGCTCGGTGTT
>CM041639.1:8432965-8446628 GCA_023333625.1 Bothriochloa decipiens | reverse complement strand
AATGATAAGACCTTCTGGCATTCTCCAGGCTCGGTGTTCAAGTGGCCAAGCCTATGCCCTATTGTATGTAGAGAAGAAATTTGAAGTACAAATCATAATTCTTTCTGAACATCTTTGATCTGCAACATCTTGAGTATGAGGTAGAGAACAAGCAAACGGAACATCTTTGACCTGAACATTGGTGGCAATCTCCTAGTTCTCACTGGGGGTGTCATTGGTGTATCCCTGGTGGCTCAGAGGCACGAGCAGCAGTCTGACCCAATGCGGTTGCCCACAAGGCCACAAAACAGAGACCCAGTGTAGTATAGTTCTGTAAGTATGCAAAACTGATTGTTCATAGGGTCTTAGGATTCTTGGAATAATAATTTTGGTAATGATGTGTCTTGTCAGATCACTCCATCAGCCCCAAGTATAGTCTATGACACCATGTTCAAGAAAAACAACACGATTGTAAACATGCCTTGCTGAATGCTGGGAGTTCTGTTATTTTTTTTCGAAAGGACGGCAAAAGCTTTGCTGCGATTTTTATTAGATGAAAAAAAGGCAACTGCCCCGCCCAGTTTTTGGAGTGAAAACTGGACAAAAACCACGAATACAATGTAGGAGGATACCCTACTCCATCTGCGCACCTAGGTACCAAGTCAGCTTAACTCGCGCCACACGCGCCAACTCAACTCCTCGCTTGGTCGGATTGGGACATCGACACAAGCCTCAAACCGCTAGAACTCGATCGGATTGGGTCGTCGACACGAGCCAGTACTTTAAGCCGCTAGGAGTTCCACCACTGACACCACAAATAACTAAAAGCTGACAACAAAAACCTAAAAACTAAGCAACTAAACACAAACTAACCCTACTCCAGCACTGGCACCATCCACGAACTCGCTGGCGAAAACGACGAAAAAGCGCTGCCCAAAGACCTCCCGACCGAGTCGACTTCCACAACAACGCCTTCAAGAAGGTTACGACGCTCAAGCGCCACCGTTGTCCGTCCACGACAGGACTGGGTTCTCACCCATGCAAAGTGTTGAAGACGCGACGCCCTCAATAGGGGAACGACACCCAAAGGTGTCGCCGTCGCCAGGCTTTCGCCCGACACGGACTAGAGCTTGGGTCCCCGCCAGCCCCCAAGATGTCGCTGCCGGCCATCGAGAAGAAGCCTCACCAAAGTAAACACGTCAGCCACGCTAGCAGCCGCGAAGCTGCGCCAGCCCCTCGCAAGACCTCCTGCCGAACACCAGCCTCCCGCCAGCGTGAACAACCACCAAACACACGCCGAAGCCGTAGCCGCCACCGACCACCACCGTCGACGAGCCCCCGCCGTAGGCACCACCACTCCCTGGAGGTACCGGTCTGGAGCAGAGCCCCGATCCAGCACCCCCGAGGACGCCATGGCCTCCGTCCTCAGAACAACCGCCCCACGACGACAGTCGAAGGCGTAGGGGAAGGACGGCGTAGACGAAGACCGGCCCCCGACGCCAACACAACCCCAACCACCGCCACGGCGCGGCCACCATGAAGAGGAGACTGAAGGCGAGCGGAGGGGGAGGGAGCCCCTCCACCGCCCCCACACCCGAGAGGGCAGCAGCCTCGCGACGCCCCACCGACGAACCCCGCCGAAGAGGAGCATCCATCACCGAGCCCGGCACAGACCGTAGAACCGCCACGGCACCACAGATCCGCCGAAACCGCGGCCGGCCACGGCACCACAGATCCGCCGAAGAACCGCTCCATCTCCGAGCACCCCCACTCCACACCGTCGGCCGCCAGCCAGCCAAGGCCGACCACAGACCAGCAGTGGCCCGCCGGCCAGCAGCAGCCGGCAGCAATAGCAGAGAAGGGGGAGGGGAGGGGCGCTGCCCCTCCCCAGATTCACCACAGGGACGCCGGATCCGGCCCCTACCTTGCCGGATCCGCGCAGAACAGAGGTCGGGGAAGCCGTGGACGAAGAATGGCGAGCACCAACTGTAGCCGCCCTCCCCACCAGGGAGAGCAACCGGCCTTCACCGCGCCACAACTGTCGAACCGCCGTGCCACCGCATCTCTGCCGCCGAACCGCCGCGCCACCGCATCTCTGCCGCCCGCCACCACGCCGTAAGCCGCGCGCCTCGTCACCGGCGCCGCGCAAGCTCTGGCCGCCGTCACCATGGCCGCCGCCCACCTCCCCGCCTGAGGAAAGGCCGCTGCCCAGGGAGAAAGACGCCCCGCCGCCACCATCCTAGGGGGCCGTGCGGGCTTCCCGGCGGCCTCCTCCAGCGGCGGCGAGGAGGGGATGGCCGGGGAGAGTGGGAGGCGGTGGCGCTATGGTTTCACTCCCCGAGTCGCCAGAGCGGGAGTTCTGTTATCATAACATACCTTTGAAGTCTGGCATCATCAGAACCAAGAGCATCCTTCAATCCAGCATAGCCATTTCCTAGGCAGAATGGAGAAATTATAGGTTGATTATGACAAATTAAAGCTATGCTCATCGAACATATCTGAAAATATAGTAAGTGATTTATTTTATTCCAGAACCAACACCTAGACTTAAGGGTCATAAATACCAGTGTCCACAAAATCACGTTCCAAGGAGGATACATAGCCAAGTCACATTGGAAACTTTGTTTAACAGGCAAGTAAAGACACATAAACACCACCCATCAAGAATTCCTCATATGACCACTACTAATTTATTTTACAAATGCCACCAATGTTAGCTTTGAGCTCTACAGAAATCATTTGGCAAATCAATTAATAGCCTAGACCATTACAGTCACATAGTGCTTTCTTTATTGTGTTTCCACATCATACTACCATACCTGCTGCACATACCTGCATACTGGTGCGTTAAATACGCTCATGTTCCTAGTCAATTGAGAAGTATGAAAGACCTTCACCGATTACTGAACATATCAGCAATAGAAGGTCAATGATTCAGAAATAAGTGAAGCCATTTTTTGTAGAAAGACAAAGATCAGCTGTAGAAGGATTGGAATTCCCCAAACATTACATTCAATGTTCTCTGGGGTCACACCCTGAGACTGCAAGACATCAACTCCCTGAGTGATCTCCATCATCCTCTTGACAACATCTATCGAATTGGGCTTGCTTGGCCTTCATGAACCATTTTCTGTCTTCCTCGCTGCAAAACCAAACCAATGAAGTTAAGAACAAAAGGAAAATTATCCCAGTTCTCTTGGACTAAGTGCAATAATTTTTTATTTTTATTTTTTTGTGAATAGACTAAGTGCAATAATTTTGGCAGCAGATGTTAAAGCTACCAGCCAGAAAAATTAGAAAAAAAAAGGGAAAGCATAGTATGCAACAAAAAATGAGTATATGAAGTCTGACCGCTAAGAGACTAGTGCCCAAAGCTTTTATATTTACCAACAAACTCTGAAGCAATGATAAAGAATGCACTAAAAAACAAAATCAGGTTTATTTGCATTTGCAGATGGACTGTTTGGTGAATTCACTGGATTTTGGGGGGAAAACACTGAATTAATGAATTCATTGAGAGCTAACACTGAGACGGGAGGGGGGGGGGGGGGGGGGGGGGCTTGGGGGGGGTGGGGGATTGGACGGACATGGACAAGAACTGACACTAAATTCATTGAATTTCAGAGAACTTTTATACAATATTGATCAAGTCAGGGAGAGAGAGATTTAGTGAAGCACTGATTTTTTTTTAAAAAAAAAGACAGCTACTCCTGTGGGTAGCATTCAGTAGAATGATATGGAGCAACAAGATACACCAAATTGCGCTCAAAAACAAAATATTCCTATTAACTTTGTCACTGCAAAGTAGCCCTAAGATCATTGAAGGTAATGATCTTAAGAAATCAGAAGAACCGTTGATACTCTTTTACTCAAAAACAAAAAACCATTGATACTGTTGTAAAATGTCAGTTGTTAGGTATCAACAGTCTAAGATGTTTTCAGAATGTTCGTGCCAATACTGTCAGCATCAACACAGATAATTGCTCACTTGTAATGTATGCACTACGGCCTGTCTGCTACTTACTCCTACATGTACTCCAGCATGCAAAATGTACTTTCTCATCCCCCGTCTACTCTTATATTGACAGTTTTTGTGCTGTATAGCCATAACACTCTGATCAAAGCACAAAGAACTGTTCCCTTGGCACGCTTTCGAAAAAGAAAAAGCACAAAGAACTGCAGGCGCAAATAGAAGGGTTGGCCGACGACGATCTGACGAAGGGACCGACGAAAACCTGAGCGCCGCCGCGGCGGCAGCGGAGACCTCAGCGCCTAGCGTGACCGAGCAGGGGGCGGTCCGTCGGAGCCTGCTGTGTGGCGTCGCGGCGTCCGGCGTCGTCGACGAGCGCGTAGCGTACGGCGGCGGCGGCGGAGACCTCGCCTGGCATGACGGAGCATGGGCGGTCTGGCAGCGTGGCGTCCAGCGTCGTCCAGGTGGCGTCCCGTGCCAGAAACCGGCGGACGGAGGACCGGAGCGGTGGTGTCGGGGCCCTCGGTCGCGGCTGACCGCGTCGTCGGCCGCAGAGAGCGGGCCGGGGCGGAAGCCGAGCGGCTGTTCGGCCCGGCGTTGGCGGCGCCCTTGGCCACGGCTAAACGCGTCGTCGGCCGCGGAGCTGGGCGGGGCCGGGAGCCGGGCGGCGGGCGGTTCGGCGCGGGGACCGCTGCGGAGGAGGCAATGGAGCGCGCGTGGGGTGGTTTCGTGGAGTGGGCGGGCCGGGTAAAACGCGTGATACTGTATTAGCGAGGCGGTAATGGAGCGGCGAAGCGATATTAGCGAGGTGGATTATGGAGGGGTGATGAAATTTGGGGTTTTGTAGTTGTAATAAGAAAGTATAAGCATAGAATGTAGAGAAGAGATAGAGATACACAAGACAAGAGAGCCGGTGACGCTAAACTTCACTGTGGTTTAACTGCTTCGCGACTTGAGCCTCGCTTGCATCAATCACAGGTGCTAATCTTTACGGGGCCTCGCGTGCATTTTTTTTTTATAATACGTACATGTATTTTTAGTTTAGGAAATTGTACAAAGCGTACAAATACAGGTATGTATGAACAGGATACAGGTACATACAAAGCATCCTGGAGGAACAAGAAGGCCAGCAGCACTGCCAACGGACAACTTACCAGCCTCAGACTCCTGTACAGACGACCTCCACGGGCTCGCCGTCGTCGCCGGAGCGGAGCGCCGACGGGGCGAGGAAGAGTCCGAGAGGACTTTATTCCTCCACGACGTCGCCGCCATCACCTCGTCGACGCCGCCAGGAACACCAGCCGCGAAGGACAGTCGCCCCCTGGCAAATCCTAACTCCGCCACTAACGGATGGCGAGCAAAACCAAGACCTCACAGGCCCGCCGCCATCACTGGAGAGTGACGACGAGGTGGGAGAGCCTGGAGAAACTTATTCAACCATGGCGACGCCGTCCCCACCTTCCGACCGCTGCCGGGAGACCAAACCCCAAAGTGGGTACCTAATCTACGCCGCCGGTCGAAGATCCACCCTTCCTCAACACATCCGAGGGCCCAAAGGCCATCGGAGGTGGCGGGGAACGGCGACCTCCCCGGTGGAAGCACAAATCGCCCCATTTTCGCCCCTCTCAACTGTAGCATGGAGAGGATCCGAGAAAGAGCGAGTTGCCTGACACCAGACTTCACCTACACCAAGCGAACACCTTGATTTTCTGTGGCACCGCACCGGCTGGCAGCAATCAGAATTTGGCCCAAACACAGACAAGACGCTGTCCATCCCTTGCTGCCAACAGGAGCTTTAATTTTCCGACTCCTCTCGTCTCAGATCTCATTGCCTGCAACTCTCTCATTCACCTACACCTACTGCGTTTGCCGTCGCGATGTCTTCTCCGGCACCGGCGTCACCGACATGTGCTTGCCCTTTACCGTCGAGCAGGCAGGCAGGCATCCACCAGGCCCTCGTCTTGTCGACACGCTTTGCTGACGTGTTCCTACCGACGTGTATGTGAACCAGTTGGGTGGCACGCGCACGTGCACTAGACATGCTGCATTGGTTGTCAGCTTCTCGCGATATGCCGTGCCCACGTTTTGAACCATTACATCTGCCTTACTACAAGTAACAGAAACAAGTTACTTAGTTTTTCTGAAACTGAACGGTCAATTGAAACTCATCCATTCAGGGGAACGCACCAAACCTAACTAACAGAAAGCCACTGAGTTTCTGGAACTTTCTGGCAAAAAAAGACAAGCCGATTCTCAAGTATGTTGCATCCAAAGTATTCCGACTTCCTGAACAGGACTTGTGATGCTGTTTCAGAACTTCTGCTCTCATATCCTCCTCTATTGTCCTTGTGCATGAACATATAGGTACAACACTAACTCCTCGGCACCTGTATTCGCAAGGGAATAAGTAAAACAGTGAGTCACACTTTTGAGAGACAGTCAGACAGATAGATAGATGGATAGATAGATATATATATATAGAGAGAGAGAGAGCAGACAATCTGATAACACCAAAACTATTGGCTAAACAAGTGAAACTACTAAATTTTCTGCTCTGGAGATCAAACTATTGGCAAAATTGAATCATTACCACATCATTAAAGCCAATGAGCCTGGCTTTCTCAAGCACTGAAATCCGAGCCACTAGACTCCCCACCGCGTGCCTCAGCATCTGCCACTTCATTACCACATCTACATGAAACAGTAAAATGATTCAACATTTTAATAATAGGTTACAATAAGGAAGATATTTAGCTTACAATAAAGAAAATATGCATTGACAAAGTTTATAACATACATCAGTTTTTGTTCGACACCTGCTTTGAGCTCATATCTTGTCACAGTCATTAGTAAAAACTTATGGAGATACGCGCAGTACAGGGTTAAGGCAGCTTCTGCCTGTTCCTCTGTAAAACCTATAGGCACAGTACTTCTCTTAGAGCCACCTCTTTTCTGCAATAACAAAAATCACATAAGATAGCGATAGAGAATGAACTACGGGTTGTATTCATTCATATTGAGTAAACCATATTACAAGATTTATATAGGAGCTAACACAAGAAAGAGCGGGGGAAGAACCATCAGGCATAATATGATTAGAGGCGCAGGAATCCATGACCTAGTCAGTGACACCAGGTGGAGTGAGGCTCATGGTGCTGAAGGAGTTGGCTAGAGATCATGGATCCCAAGAGCCGATCCAGGGAGACTGGGAAGGCACCTGGTACACCTGCTGTTGCTGCTGCTCGTTGGTGGAAAAAGCCCAGCGTGAGTAGAAATCCCGGTGGTGGAGGGACGCTGTAGGGACTGGGCGCCGCCATGAATGTCTGCTGAGGTACAGGGTGACCAGACCACCCATCTAGAGGACGGGGCTGCTGCTGCTGCCCACAAGTGGGCCACATGGTGAAGTGCCTGTCCAGGGGTTGTAGGAGGGCCAAGACGGCGGGAGCTTGGTAGCAGCCACGATGGCCTGCCCGTCAGCAGTCTGCTCGTGCTCAGCTTGCGTGGCAAGGGTGGCCGCATCAGAGGGAGGTGGCGGCTCCAGGGCCATGGAGATAGGAGAGAGGGAGACTGCAGGATCTTAAGAATCTCATGATAATATGATAGACTAGCTTTTGTATTCATTCATATTGAGTAAACCAGATTACAGGAATTCATATTAAAGCCCAACTAACACAGGGGAAGCACACAGGCGACAGCCAAGGAAGGTAAAAATGGAGAGTAAATAGACGAAAGCCAGGGAAGGTTTCTAGGCGTCAACTAGCTAATAATAAAGGAAGCATACAGAATTGTTCAAATTTAAAAACAAGTTACATTCGTTTACCTGCTCATTTGGATGACTCAAGAAATTTCTCGAGACTTCAACATAGTCTACACCATTATCACCGAATCTTGGCATAAAATTACTGCTGCCAAATATATATGCCTCATTTATAGGCTCCACAGCAATAATAAGATCGGCCCACCGCCCAAACAAACCAATTGCATTTCTGAAAATTGCCTTCTCTGCATGGTCCAAGAAATTATAGAAGACCTCCAACTCAAGGATTTTTCTTATTCTATCTCTAAAGGACAAGAGAGCAGGGTGGTTACTAGCATATGCTCTTAGGGCAGAATTGTCACCCTGGTAAACAAACACCCTCAGCAAAGAAACTAAATCAGCTACGTAAGCTGGCAGCTGATCATCTGGACTGCCTGAAGTAGTGGTGGTTGAAGCCCAGGCCGCCTGAATAACCAGTCAATAATTTGACTCAATCTTCTGAAGTCAAGTATAACATTTACTGTAGTGGCACTATCCCAATTGCCTCTACAAATCATAGCGCAACCATTCCAGGATAAAAAATCTGTGACGTCAAACTTTCCAGACAAAGATTTATTGTCTGCATGCAGTCTTGAAAGGCAGACGATCATCATATGCACCAGAAACCGGGCAGACTGTGACAAAAAGACAATAGATGGATTACCAATGGCATTTGCGTGCCATAAGACCTTAGGTAGTACAACCCTATAGAAAGGCTTCATGTTTTTTACAAAATCCACAAAACTTTTGGGAAAAATCATCAAATTATCCCTGTGAAAATATAACTATGTTATAACAATGTAGTACAAATGACATAATTGTTGGCATAAACACAAGAGAATTGCTACTAGGTAACTATGGCTTATCAGCCTTGAATTGAAATTGGGAAATAAGGGCATATTCTAACTGCCCAAAGGCAGATTCTTTTGATTCACCTACTTGGCCCTCAAGCATTGCCATACCCAACTTGGCTGCCAAGGAAGTTCACAATTACTTGCTAGACGCAGTAAACAAACTAGGTGCAGTAAAGTAAGTAACCAAGCTAGATAACTAACTGCAGAACAAGACCAGCTTCTGTCAATAATTATGTTAGAAATCAAAGCACACAAGAACTAGATAACTACTGCCAGAGGGCACCTTGGCTTAGAGCCACTTGGATTGAATTGAAATGTAGCACCAATTATCTTCCAAGATGATCAACTTGGCATTGCCATGATCAACTAGGCTGCTGCCAAGGAACCTAACTACCTTATTGTAAAGGTAAATAGGTAAATAAGTTTTTAAAAAAAAAGGTAAATAGCTTAATACATAAAGAGTTAAATACTGAGCACTAGGCTTAACCCACAAATTATGACAATATGGTAAAAATGACAATAATGAAATGTCAAGCGACAACTTACTGCCGGGCTCTACAACGCGGCACGATTGCAAAGGATGCATCCTTAGGGATGTGCAGTAAGCCAAGACGAGAAGCGCCATCTATAATTTTTCCAGAATATAGAAGATATACATCTGTATATCTTATTCCCTTTCTCTGAAGTGCAAGCCCAACTAATTCTCTTGCAGTTGCAGTTTTCATATTGACTTGCATAGATAGTGAAGTGCCACACAAATCAACAAAGATCTATAAAAAAACAAAAGAAACATCAAGTTACAACTAAGGAAAAAAAATTTCATATACAAACGCTAAATAATCTTGTATCAATAGACAATTTGTTCTGGAAACAAGAAACTAGGAACCCACCTGCTTTACATGTTTATAATCATGTCCAGTAGTGTTGTTTGCGGTATTCACCTTCCTGACAACATAGAATAATTGAGAAAAATTGACACTTCCATATTACAAATAGGGCATCATTATGTTGATTGAACATTCTGTTATGATATAACTTATCACAAAGATAGTTATGGAAAGTCAGGAGATAGCTTTAAACAGTTCAGTAATGTTCCAATGCAGACTACTGTGATGGGAAGTAATTTCACTGGTTCCACATACATAAATATGTGCACAGAAAGGGAGAAAGAAATGCACAATAAGCATACTGCTTACTTCCAGCAGACTTCTGGTCGATAACGCTTCTTCTGCAGCTTTGAATCTAACATTGCTGCTGCACCTCTATGCTGAATACCGATACTGGGACAGCAAAGCTCTGAAAATACAAAGAAAGGAAAAGGAGGAGAACCATTCACCCTTGCAGATATATGTACTAAAATTTTTACATACCAGATCAAATGTTTATGTTTTCTATTCAACTCTTCTTTTCCTATTACTAAAGATAGGAATGCAAGCAGCACTGCTCATGCTTGATATTATAAAAGCTGAAGGGAGTTTCTATCAGACAAAAGAGAGAGAGAGAAAACCCAAAATTAACTCTGTGTGTGGTGGTGGGGGGGGGGTGTGTTGTGGGGGGGGGGCGGCGGTGGCTTGATTGTGCATAAGAATTTCTTCAGGAATAAGTACTAATTGGAGGGAGAAAAATTGTGAACAAAAACAGCTAAAATTAGCATAGTTGTAATAACACTCATTAATGTCATGGTGCAGCATGAGCAAAAATGTCAACAAGCAACTGGATGGCAACATCATGTTTTACCTTTTAGGTTCAAAGGGCAATGCCACTTTATTTCATATATATTGTGAATAAATTGGCAATTGAATGACAACCAGGCAAGATATTCAGTAAGGCAACAAGCTGGCATGAATTTTAATTTTAACAAGGTAAGAAACATACAAAATGTGCCAGACTGCCAGTGAAAGCTAGATATTTCAAATCTTTATAAGAATGTTGCTGAGTTGCTATGACATATTAGGACCATAAGTATACCTGAAAACGTGGCACAACAATCAGTTGATGCTGGTGGTTTTATTTCTCTTGAAGAGCCGGTAAGTTCTGAAGGAGTGATGGGCAATAAGTTATGCACTGGAAGAATGTTATCGGGCCTTTCTTCAATCCATGTGTTTTCGGTTAGTGTCATTTCATGGGAATCTGTAGATGTTGTGAGACTTGGTAGGCACTGCCTTTTCCAAATTCCAGTTGAGTAAGCAGATCGCAGCCTCTTGAGATTGAGCAGACCTGATATTGCATCATTATTGTGTTGAATCCTGTTTTGCCAGAGATTAAAAATAGCAAAAAGAAATCACTATTAATTATAAATATCACATCAATATATGGATAAAAAGAACATAAAACATTAAGATCAGGCCACATGACTGTCTGGCAAGAACCTAACAGTGTATGCATGGCTTAAGTGAAGCAGATACAGTGACGTCATATTAAGATAAGATAACAGGAAGCATAAAAGAGAGAGCATAAAAGCTGGAAGAAGCTAATGTCTTCGAAAAAAAGAATGAGTGACCCCCAGATTAACAACAACAACAATAATAACATAGCCTTTTGTCCCAAACAAGTTGAGGTAGGCAATAAGTGACCCCCAGATTGATAGAAACAAATTACAAGGAGGAAAAACAAAAACATGTAGACGTGTGCGACCTATCTGAAATGCATTTTGCTCAGAATCTCATTTTAACAAGATAAAATGGAGATAAGCATAACAGAACTCACTATCAATATTTTGCGCAATAGGACAGCAATCAATAACCAGAAAGGGACCTACCGATAAACCTCTTGGTCAAGCTGACAGCAAGCAGGATTTCCTGAATCAATTCCATCAGGAGATGTGGCACCAGGTGCGTCCTGATGAGTAGAGTAAAGTAAAGCAAATCAAAAGCCATTTGACACATAGGATAGGGTTACGCGTTTCAAAGGCTCAAAGCATGATAGATGGTAATGGGAACATGAAGAAATAATGGTTTCATTAAAAACATTTCGATAATGCCACATATTCACAAGGAACAATTACCCTGCTGTTCCAAATTATGTCACTTTGACTTTTTTGGTACATTAAATTTACTATGTATCTAGATATAACATATTCCTGGATACATAGCAAATCCGATATACCCAAAAGTCAAAGCAACTTATAATTTGAAACGAAGGGAGTATGTAACAAGAGACGAGTAGCAAAGCCTTTTAGTATATTTGTACCACATGTGCTAAAATCATCCATTGTGTATCTTTTATTTCCACAAAAATTGGTGGACAAGTGTTATTCAACGGAGAAAACGAGACAGGTGCCCAACAAGCCATCATGCGCGAACGTATATAACTTAAACATAAGAACACAATCACATCACACATGGCTTACCTAAAGGAATAAGTGATGTCGCACCAGAAAATTTTATGGCAATGAAATGATACTTGAAAACTACCGGTAGAAACAATTGGATTCCAGCACAAACATAGTAAACAACCAGCTGCAAACCCATTTAGTATCCAGTATGCTTAACTAAGTCCTACCCACATGGACGTATTACGTGTGGACATAACTAAGTCCTAAACATGGGAGACTGAGACAATGAATAGAGCAATCCCCCTCTAGGAATGAAAAATTTAGACTTACCGAATTAGTCTTCAAAGATGATTCACAGTTTAATGTTGCATCTGCTAGTATCATGTGTCTTGGTCCATTTGAAGGGAGCATTTTGCGCTGTTGTTGCTGTTTCACAGACTCATCAAATGTAACAAGTGGCCTAGGACGAGGTGTTCTCCTGCAGAGTCAAACGGAAATGAAACATTGTCAGTACTTCAGTCCCAACAGCACACTTTACAGCAATCTGATAAGTACTGGTTAAATATATATAAAGGGAAAAAATGGATTCAATCGAGAAAACATGTAAATTTTAGAATGAGAATGATAGTGTCCCAAAAGGGTGAAGATTAGACAATTATGACAGCCATTTAGTTGTTTGGCTGAAATCAAAAGAACCAACAATAAACATAGGGAAAGCAGGTTGAGCTATGTGCTTGTCACATTGTGCATTATCACAGCTAGTTCATACGGCAGGGTTTAGGTTGGTTCAACAATATTACCCATTGGCCACATATGTTCTATATCTTTCACCTCTCGAAACAGGCAATATGGATCTTTTTCCAGTCAGGACTCAGTACAGTATAGTTATATTTGGTTGACAATGACAAAACCAAGCACACAATCCTGGGAGCAGCAGTACAAATGCAAAAGAACTGCAAGAATGTCCATACGATCAGATCAAGCAGAAATTGACAAATTGATTTGGATTGTCATAAAATACAAATGTGAGGTTTTAATATAAGCGAGCACTGAACCCAAACCCACATGAAAAATGAGACAGACAATGATGGGCAGCATCAAAATCATTGGAACAGCAATTACCTGCTATATAAAAGCATATAAGCGCCTTGCACTACCAGAAACGCCGCCTTTGCCGACGGCGAGAAGATTTGCCGACGGCCATAGAATAAGCCGTCGGCAAAGAAGCATTTTGCCGACGGCCGTGCCGTCGGCAAAGCCTGGCCGTCGGCAAAGAGTACTTTGCCGAGGGCCGAGCCATCGGCAAAAAAAAGCCGTCGGCAAAGGACGTCTTCGCCGACGGCCGGGCCGTCGGCAAAGAAAGCCCGTCGGTAAAGGTTTATCTTTGCCGACGGCCAGGCTGTCGGCTAAGGCTGCCCGTCGGCAAAAGTGGCCAGGCCTGACGGCAGCCCACGCCGTCCCCTTTGCCGACGGCCCGGCCGTCAGGCGGTCGGCAAAGGCCAGACACGTGGCGGCCTCACGGCTGGCCAGGTCCACCGGCTTTGCCGACGGCCACCGGCTGGCCGTCGGCAAAGGATCTTTGCCGAAGGCCAACACCAGGCCGTCGGCAAAGAATGTTTTTTTTTCTTTTTGCTTTCTAATTTTTTTCTGGTGCCTTACTACAGTAAATACATCTCAAGTCCAAAAGTTGGGACAACTTTGAGTTTTTTCTATATTTCGTTAGTTTTTTTGTTTCTTTAAATTTTTCCAACACCTCCAAATCTGAACTGCAGGTACATGAAATAATGGAA
>CM041639.1:8400868-8422965 GCA_023333625.1 Bothriochloa decipiens | reverse complement strand
GAGATGGTCACTCCATTTTTGAAAGGCGAGCAAACAACCACATACTAAAATCAATTATCAGGTAATGACCATCCTTCGTCTCCCCACCAGAATCAAATGTGGCCAAAGTGGATTTCGGGGGGTGGGGGGGTGGGTGGTGGGTGTGGGGGCGTGGTGATCCCACCTCAGCTTGACTTTCGCAATCACCATCAAACCATCAAATGACCAAACCTCAGCTTGACTTTCGCAATCACCATCAAATGACCAAATCATAAGAACAAAATTTATTTAAACAGAAGGACTTCACCTCGCATATGCCGATCACTCATCAACGACATAATAACAAATGACATCTCGAACTTGTCATCTCATATGCTTGTTATACCATCACTACCACCGTTTGTGACGTGACCATTTCTCATCTGGTAGTGTACGTGTGTATATGCATGCTATATCTCATCGAAAGCTTTAGGGCCATAGAAATGAAAGAAGTACCATGGCTCAATTGTAGTTGGGGTGATTCTCTCCAGCGGCCGTAGCCACAACAGTTACAAGTGAAAGGCTACCAAACAAGTTTTAATTGCTTTTCGGCTGGTATTTGGTGACTGAATAACTTTGCCATTATTAAATTATCTTAGTATGCTCCGACGGGGCCTCGTGGCGGGCGTTGACGTGGAGCACCCCCGCACCAGCCGTCGCACGTTGTCGAGGAGGCTGTTCGACGACGAGGCGACGATGACCGGTGACGGCGACGGCGACGGTGACGGCGACGGCGACGGTGACGGCGACGGCGACGGTGGCGACGACCTCAGCAGCGAGGATACACCAGCCATGTCGAGTTCCACAGCTTCAAGCAAGCCCTACCAGCGCGGGGCCTCATCGCTCCCCGACCCGCCGCCCCTCGACCGCCGCCCAGTGATTCGACCCGCGGGCAAGATGTAAGTAACCATTGTTGATTTCACTAGTTGTTCATATGACATGTTGAGATTGAAATTTTCGACTAACAATTGTTGTTAATGACTCGTGCAGCGGCTGGATAAAGGTGACCGACAAGAAGAGTTCACGCCATGTCAATGGCATCCAGGGCTTGCTCATTAAAAAGCACTACCCTGGCTTGGTCACCATCGAGGGTCAGCAGATCGTCCCATACAAATGGGACCACTTCTACCGGGTGCAGGATGTATCTGGTGAAGTTCTTGCTCACAAGATCTTGAGGGAGTTTTGGGTGAGTCTTTGCATTGCACCGCATATTTCAATACCACGCATTCGTTGGTCTTTCTTGAAACAATGAAATGATGTTGTAATCATGTGTGCAGTTGTACTTCCAGTTGGAGGAGGGGCACGATGAGCAGCAGGCGACGCGGCGGCAGGATGCGGTCTGCCGCAGCCGTCTCAAGGACATGTACCACGAGGAGCATCTCCAGGCCGTCATCACCTACTACGCCGATGTGAAACGCGAGGTGGTGAGGAAGGAGGACGTCAGGGAGTTGCTACTGGAGAGGGAGACCGACCTCACCGAGGAGCAGTACATGCAGGTAATTAATTAAGTAGGAACGTTATGATTCCTCTTCGAGGAGCAGTACATTCAATTCATCGCCTAGAATATCAAATACTTGAATGCCATGCAGGTGTGTCCAACCTGGTGCGATAAGTTCCCCGACTGCTGGCTTCAAATTGTGCGTGCGTGGCAAACGGACAAGGCGTACGTGGACCGCAAAGAAGATCGGAGAAAACGCCTGGAGCATCCTCGGGCAACACACCACCAAGGGAACAAGACGCTCCCTGAGTTCATGGAGGACTGGGTATGCTTCTGTTGATCCATTTATTATAGCTCTCAATTGTCACTATTTGTAAGTTCTAACCATGCTTCTGTTATCCTTGCAGAAGGAGTACCATCAGGGGCAGCAAATCAACGAGTTCACGGGGTTTGCCCTTTCTCGCAAGGGCAAAGTGTCAGCGCCGTCCACCATCTACAACCCGGAGGATGGGCCCGACGTCTATGGCAGCATCAATGTCTACAACAACCTCGCCAAGTACGTCGAGGCGGGTGTCACGGTGCATGGGCCGACGTTTGACCCCACCACGGCCCCCCTGGACACGCGGCTCATGATGAAGACAGGAGGAGGGAAGCAGCACGACCGGTACTCTATTGCCAACGCCGCCATCGACTCGTCCTCTGTTCTGACACTGAGCCAGATCCGAAAAGAAGACGCGGAAAGTGGCGGGTCGGAAATCCCCATAGCGCCTCGGAGGCCGAGCAGCGCGCAGATGATGATGTCACTCCAGGTAAGTGCAGTTTCATTCGTCGTTCACTCGTTTCACACATGATGTACCTTGCCTTCACATACAATCAACCTTGCGGGTGTAATATTGTAGGCCACGGTCGAACAGCTGCAGGCCAGCCAGGCGGCCCAGTCAGCGAGGCATGAGGAGATGATAAGGCAGCAGGAGGCGCTGCGTCAGCAGCAGGAGGCGGCCTATCAGCAGCAGATGGCGGCAATGTCGCAACACTACCAGCGTTCGATAGCGCAGCTGACCGGCTACATCCGTTCCCAGATCCCAGGAACGGAAGAACCTCCTGCCTCGATCTTCGCTCCACCACCAGTTCCAGTTCCACTTCCAGTGCCTTTTCCTGTCCACATTTCATCGGTGAGTATATTGCATGTTGCTTTAGCTTGTGCGGCCATCCTGCAGGTACTAATTACATCACTTGGCCTTTGTGCAGGCACAGTCGGCGGGTTCAAACCCAACTCCAGGTGCCAGCCCTCCACTGGGTCCTTCTCCACCGCAGGGCAGTCCGGCTTACCCGACCTGCCCCGCCACCTACCCCACGCAGCAGTACCTGTGGCCTCCTCCAGCGTCGCAGCACGGGTACTCCTCGTGGCCAGAGGGGCCGACGGAGCAGGGGTACTCCGGGCCGGCAAGCGTCCCAGCGCCACAGTACAGGTGGAACTACGGTACGTCTGCGTAGTTGGGTTGGGCTCCGTGGGAGCAAGATGGGGGATCTGGGACACCTGATGATGACGCTGCTAGCTAGATAGCTTTACTTCTCGCATTTGGACCTTTATCTATGGGATTGTTGCACATTGGCCATGTATGGACTCTTATGGCCATGGTATGTGTATTGTGGACTTGTATCGATGGATTTAAGCACGATCATGTGTCGATTAATGTTGAAACTGATTTTCATGCTGAATTATGGTTTATATGTGATGAAATGTTTATTATGTGATATATATGTGCTGAAATGACGAATGAACGAAAGGAAACAGCAAAAAAAAAGTGAAAAAAATTTTCCCAGCTTTGCCGACGGCTGGCCGTCGGCAAAGCTGGTTCATTTCTCCAGCACGGCCCAGCTTTGCCGACGGCTAGGCCTGGCCGTCGGCAAATTTACCAAGTCTTTGCCGACGGCCGGCCATCGGCAAAGAAATTTTCAATTTTTTTAAAAAAACAAAAAAATGCCCTTTGCCGAGGGCCGGCCGCGTCAGCCGTCGGCAAAGACCGCCGTTAGTGGGACGGCGCAGCTGCTGACGTGGCTCCTTCGCCGACGGGTGGTGTGGCCGTCGGCAAAGCTTTGCCGACGGCCGGCCAGGTGGCCGTCGGCGAAGAAGTCTTTGCCGACCAATTCTTTGCCGACGGTCCTTTGCCGACGGCCAACGTGGCGGGCCGTCGGCAAAGCCTTCGCCGACGGTAAAGTCGTCTTTGCCGACGGCTTGAGGCCGTCGGCAAAGAAGGCGAGTCCGGTAGTGTTGAGCATGCACTTCATCCTCATCAACAACCATAACCTACACATACAAAGAAGCAAGCTGGTAAAATGGCGCTTATAACAGATTATTTGTGTCGTAACATGCAAATGTTAAACGATATATACCTTGCAGTCATCAATTTTATACCAACTTCCTTGATAACCTTTGATATAGCATATATAGTGTCCACTAAATGACGCATTCTGCATATCCAGATGAACGACCACAGCATAGAGATCATACAGGTCACTTCCATCAGTGTAACTCATGTAGGGTGTCAAATCTAACTCCATAGGGAATGTAACTCTCTTATTCAGTTTCCCAAATCTACCACTCTGTTACAGGCACATAAAAGTTTGTTATACGAAGTTTTTATAATGCAATCGTATAACTTCATTGGTACAGTTCGAATAAACTAATGTCCTAACCTGGAATCTTTTGAGAGTGATGCTAAGTATATTTGGAGCTTGATGAACTGAAAGATGCTTCCGTGCATCCATGTAGTCATTGCATCTGCATAAAAGAATGTTCAATACTTTGATCTAAACGAATTTTACAAACTGAAACCATGTGCTACCGCTGATCCCAAATATAACATTCGGAATTGGACAGAAGGATTTAGGTGAGGGTACAATGAATATTAGCCATTAATCATTTCTAAGTTAAGACAGATGGCAATTTATTTCATTGATTAGGGTGCATTTAAGAAGGGGCAGGCATGGGAAAATAAGGCAAAAGATTGCATTGGAGTTGTAATTGAACTTATATTTGGGGATTGGGTTTACATGCAATGGCAAAAATACAAGATGTGAATTTATAATTACGCTCCTCAAATTATGGTAGATGGGGGAGATGACATATTTCCCCGCACCTCTAGTAACAAATACAGGACTTTAGGTAATTCCAGAAATACGTGATAATTTAATTATTTCAGCATTAAATAATCAGCAGTACCAATTTATTGCAAAATTAATAATATGAATACCTACCTGCTCACCTAGGCTTTAGAACATGCTAGTTATTTACATCGATGCATTTACAAGACATTCAGATGTGCATACATGATTTAAATTTGTGCTTTGTACTGATCATTAGAAAAAAAAACTAGGTAATCCTCAGCATGCAATCAAACGAAATTGGTTTATAAATGTGACTACAAGATATGTAGGACTTCAAATAAGCACTTGCAGAAATCTACACTTACCTATCACATTTGTACTTATTATCTCCATCAAGCAACTCGATTGCAGTGAATTGATCCAAGCATTTTTCCAATGATTCAGCATCACCTTGAATTTCAACAGTCAAATCCATCATATTATCATAGCGGTTTGAGACCATTCCACATCCAGTGCATTGGACCTGCGCACATCTTTCTAATTAGGCACTATAGGGTACAACTTGTTAGAGCTGATTAAAGCACATGCAAAAGAAAACCAAATACATATTTAAATGGTTGAAGTGGAAACGTAAGAAACCTGTGACTGCAACCGCCCACCAAATATGTGCTGAATAATGGTTGTCTCCTGGGTGCTAAGATCTACAGCCTTCTCAACTCCATATTCATGAAGGCAAGCAGATTGCATCTTATCAATCGCAAACCTGCAAAAATATAACAGCACATTGAAATGTGGTCCAACAGGGAGTCATCAATGTAAACTAAGCAAAGAATACTAGTAATTCACCTCAAAAACTCATGAGCATCCTCTTGCCTACCAAAGCTAAGATTGCCACCAATATTTGAAAGATGAGAAAGAATGTTTGTAGGAGCAAATGGGTGCAAACTTTCACTAGCTTTCTGAATATGACATTGCAGCTCACATAAAAAACACCATCCTTCATATCTCATTGAACCTGAGGCGTACAAATGAACAATTTTAAACAAATGACAAGATGTTATCAATGCATGCATATTATAGACAATCACATACATTCCCTGCCATGGTCCTTTCCTAACAGATAGGCCACAAGTGGTCTTGTGCATGAGAGACATTGTAAAACCACGTTAGCAAAGCAACTGCACAGAAAAAAGAGGATCTATCATGTAAATTTAAGATGCATGTGTAAATAAAGCAAACAAATGGTAATGTAAAGTACTATTATGTTGTACATGTTTCCGCAGTTCATAAGCCCACAAGGTAGAACATCAAGATCCTTCCGGTTGTACAACTTTAAGAACTCATCATAAGGAAAGAGAACCTTACCCTGTGTATGGGAGGACACAAACAAAAGTGATTGCAGACATTTGAAAAGTTTGAAAAAAACATACAGATTTACATGTTAAAAGACTATACCTTGGTTGTCTTTTTACAGGCAGGCACTAATGAGATGTGGCCAAAACCTGAAGATTTACTACAGTTGTCTTGCATTTGTTTGCACTTCTTTGTCTGGCAATCTTGGGATCTGAAGGAGTAAATGATGAGATTAACAAGAGTAAAAGCTGGAAGAAGTAAATGACTGCAATCAATTAGGGCAAATCCTGAAAATATAACTAGTTAGCAAAACTTACAAGTCACACATAATTAAGTAATTTCGTGGAGAATACCATATTGGTCAAGCAACAGAAGTGACGCTTATAAACCTAGCTTTTAATGAGACCTGCACTCAACACGTGAAACATACTCTGTTAACGCAGACAGTCTTCTCTTCTGAGGGACGCGGACGGCCGGGACGCGGTCGGCGGCGTCTTGCGGGGACGCGGCGTAGCAGTTGTCGAGGGAGGGGTGGCAGCGCATGCGGTGCTCGGCGCGGAGCTTTGAGCGGCAGGCGGCCACGTGTAACACCTCTGGTGTTATATTAACTAAAACATGCCATGTCATCATATGCACTGTAAAGTATTCATATTTAAGTCAACCTTAATGTGTATTAACTAAAACAAGTTTATATTTCATAGGTTGATTGTGTTTCTGGAATGTTTTGTCATATGAAATAATAAAACCCTATTTTTGAATGTCATCGCAAATACTTGGTTTATATTCTATGTACTTGAGGTGTAAACCGTGTTTACACTGGTGTCAAGCATAGTGTATAAACCTAAGTTCAACCCTTAAAATTTGTTTCCATATTTGAAGTTGAATTTGGATTTCAAAGCTTATTCCCAAGCCTTGCAATTCAAATTTAAATTCAAATTGGAAAGCTATAAAGTGTTTTTTCGAAAGTCAATTTGGTCAACCAAGGGTGTCATTGGGTCAATGACCTAAAAATGTCCTTGGATGATGTTTGTGATCACTAATGACCAAACAATTAAGTTATAAACCAAATCGAGTTTGAATTCTATTTCAAAAACCCTTTATTCTAAAACCTAGTTTTACCCCCTTTTCTCTAATTCAAAATCTATAAAGAATTTGGAAATACTCTAAAAAGACAGTTTGTAGATCTTGACAAGAGCTACAAAGTTGGTATATAAAGTTTTTCAAGTTTCCAAAATAAATTTCAAATGAATTTGGAAATACAATTTTCCAGCATTTGTCTCCTTTTGATTTTAAAACCATAATTTAAAAATTATGCATAATTTTGGAAAACTTTGTATATGAAAAAGGTTGGGTTTGATCAGTTGAGCATTTCATAGATTTGAAGATTTTCAAGTTTTATTGAAGAATCAAAAGTAATTTCAAATCTTTGTTTCTAGGGTTTTATTCCCTTTTTGAATTTGAATTCAAATTTCAAAATCTAGACAGAATTTAGGGTGCTAGTTAAAGGAAGAGTGTAGCTCTTGAAAAGTTATGCAAATGATATTTTTGGAGATTTTCAAGTTCTTATATAAATTTTTGAGTAATTTGTATTTTCAAACGAATGGCAATTCTGTAATTTTCTCGAACAGTACCGAAACCTTTCGTCGGCCGCCATCGCTGGCTTCTCAACCCGCGCCGCCATCCACCGCCGCACATGCTCGGCCACCAGCGCGCTCCTGGACGCGCGAAGGTTCATCGTCGTCGTGTCGCCCGTCCATACATCGCCTCCGCCCTACAAATAGGTCAGCCGTGGCCGACTTCTTCTTCTCCCCGCCGCCGTCGCCGACGACCTTGCTCCACCGTCCGAATTCGCCACCGTCGCTCCATCATCACCCGATTGCTCTTGCCAATAGCTCCGCCACATCCTTACAGTCAGTTTAAGCTAGCTCGTGCTTGCTCTCCTCACCCGAGTTGCCCACGCGCCGTCGTCTTCTTCGCGGCCGGTCGCCGAGCCGCCGCGAGCTTTTTCGCCGTCGACCGTCGTCAAGGTTGAAAATATATTCTCTTTAACCCCGCCATCATGTTCTCCATGCTATCCTGCCCCTCATGAGCATCTTGACTGGCTTGATGGTCCACAGGAACTCCGGTGACGCCATTCTTGCCGTCGGAGCGCCGCCGTCGCCATCAGCGCCGCCAACCGCAGCTTGACTCAGCCACTCCGAGCCTCCATCAATGTGCATATCAGCACCGTGGTAAGCTCTTGTATCTGTCTGCGCTATCAATTGCATCTTTCCCGCATGGTAGTCGCCGGCCACCGTAGCTCGCCGTCGGCGCAGCGTTGCCAGCGCCGCCGCGTGAGTAGCCGTCGTGGCTGGAGTTCCAATTTGGCCTCATTTTGTTGTCAAACGAGTTCGTCTGAATACCCTGCGCACGCTCGTGACCTCGCCGTCGCCGGAAATCGCTCCGGTGAGCGTCGCCGCCGCGCCCGAGCTCCGCCGCGCCGCCATGGCTACCGGTGTGGGTGCTGCCGTCGCCCCGCCGCGCCGTTAGCTACCCTCATCGACTCCCCGTGCCTAGTTGAGCCCGATGGTTCAAGTCCGGTCGCTGGAGACCTCGCCATCGGCGAGTAATCACCGGTCAACCGCCGGCGGATCGTCGGTCAGCGCGGGAGTACTGTGCCGATTTTTCTTTTTCTATTTTCAAAAAATGATTTAAATGCTATTTTCTTTGGAAAATCATAATAATTCATATTAGCTCCAAAAATTCTTAAATTTTTGTGTGTGTTCTTTATGATGTCGTCCACCTAGGAAAAATATGAAATGCTAAATTTTTTTACTTTTTGCATATGTTAAAATTAGCCCTTTTAATTAAAAAATGGACCTTCAGTGATTTTTAATAAATAAAATAATTGGCTTTTAATTCTGAAATTTGTTTTGCCATCTAATTAGGCTAAGAACTTTCCAAAATAAAACTTTGGGCTTAATTTGATAACTTTAATTTTATACCTTTATTTAATGCCTTTAAATAATTCATTAACCCCTTTAATTGAGTTTAATTATTATAGGATTTGTTTGACTTTGGGATTGATTGATGACCTCAGGTCATTAACCCTAATGACCTTTGGCACTTTAATTAATTATTTGCGCTTATCTTAATCATGTCATTAGGGCTTAATCAACGTTATTTTATGTGTTTAATTAATTTCTTAAATGGCGTAATTAACCCTAATGAGTTTAATAAGCGAAGTTTTGTTGGCTTGCAACTTATCGTGAAGAGAAGTTGTACTCAAGCCCTTAACTGATTATGCATCCATGAGCATCATGTTTATTATTCCATCATGTTAAAGCATATCATTTATCGAATAGTTTCCGTTAACGGAGAGTTAACGTTGTCGCACCAGATCCCAAGGACGAGCAGATTTAGGAATCGGGAGTTGATCCAGAGTTCGAGACCGTCTACCCCGAACATCAAGGCAAGCCCCGGATGCATTCAAACCCTATTCTATTTATAAAAGTTTTACCGCTTCAGCTATGATATGTTGCATTAAGTAATAGGAGTTGAGTGAAAACCCACCAATTGCATTACCTGCCTTATTTCCTTATTTCTTGTTACCTGCTTTGGAAGATAAGTAGTAACGCTTAGCCCTGCTTAATTAGTTAAGTGTTCAAAGGTAAAAGAATGGAAAAGATGAGATTGGTTTTACTTGTTGGAACCGTGATAATAGTTAATAAATCGAGTCCGGACGGCTAACTTGCACTGGGAATGGAGTCCCTCTGTAGTGTTTCCGTCTGTTGATGCCCTAGGTCCCGTCCGTTGGTGAACTGGTGATATCGAGAAATTAGAAATCCACATGCATGAAGTGGTATTCAGTGGGCCAGAGTCCCCACGCATATCATGGAGTGACATATAGTGGGCCAGAGTCCCCACATATGTCATAGTGTGTTATACTGTGGGTTTAAGTTTTCATGTATTTCGGTACACGGGGCAGAAGAGCTCAGGTGTATCATATGGTGATATATGGCTACGGTTGTTATCCCGGTATATCGGTTCATCTGGTATGCATCGGAGTTAAAGTCTCCGGTATCCCAGTGACCTAGGTGCCAGCTGGGTATGAAAATGGATTCGAATCGTCGTTGCTTCTCGGAGAAGAAGACTCGATTGGTGTTCATCATCGTAGTAACAACTTGAACAATGGCTAAGGTTTAATAATGAAGTTGGTTGGTAATTGGAGCTAGACCAAAGCAAACTTTACTTTCTGTTAAGCCTTTCCGCAAAATTTCTTATCTCTTACAAGCCTTACCTTGTCCCTCTAGCCTGCATTTCTTGAGTCTTCACCCCTCTTTTTCGTCGGGTCAGTCTTGTTGAGTACTTTTGTACTCAGGGTTTGTTGAACCCTTGTTGCAGGTGAGCCTCATGGGTAGGAGTGCTTTGCATCCTGCTGTATGACAGTCGTCGAGGAAAGTGACGACGAGTAAGATGTTTAGCTCTTGGGCAGAGCTTATCGTTTGGTATTGTAATAAAGTTATCTACCGCTACTCCACTACTATTATGATTTGTACAATTTAAACTTATGGTTGTAAATATTTAAAACTCAAGGGTTTGTAAACTTATGTTGTTGTAAGTCTTCCGCTATTTTACTCCGATGTATATTATTTATATCAAACTGTTGTAATACTGCAATGCCTCTTTATAACGATTGATCATGCTCGGAGAATCGTGGATGATTCAGGATTTACCCGCTAGACTTTTTAAGTCGTATGGAACACAGTCATGGTTATTTGGAGTCTGTTTAGACAATAATCATGCGTGTGGGTCATATGATTTAGGAGGTTCTGCCACACCACGGCGGCGCCCCGGTCCGAGTCCGCGGGGAGGAAGGAGAAGACGCGCTCCCAGACCTCGTCCGGGAGCGCGTGCCACGGCAGCGCCGCGGCAGCCGGGGCCGCGTGCTCGAGGACGCGGACGGCCGGGACGCGGTCGACGTCGTCCTGCGGGGACGCAGCGTAGCAGTTGGAGAGGGAGGGGCCGCGGCGCTCGGCGCGGAGCCAGCGGCAGGCGGCCACGGTGGCGCCCCGGTCTGAGGTTGCGGGGAGGAAGGAGAAGATGTGCTCCCAAACCTCGTCCAGGAGCGCGTGCCACGGCAGCGCCGCAGAAGCCGGGGCCGCGCGCGAGCCGCCGCGGCCCATGGGGGCAGAGGGTAGGAGTGCTGCGGGTGGCGGCGGTAGGGCTGTCGTGGGAGAGAGTATCTGGCTGCTGGAGTTGGAATGGGGAGCTATCTGCGGCTGGTTAGGTGAGCGCCCAGCCAAATGGCACCGCCGCTGCCCCATTCGGTGGTGAGCGTGGTTTCAACGCATGTCGTCCAGAGCAAAGTGGGTGCACGGGGTTGTGTGTGTGTACCGACATTCTTTGTTGTCGACCATCGACCATCGACAAAGGGTAAATTTGTATGATAAATAAAGTGCTTTAGATATTTTTATTTATAACAAGAATAAATTTATTCAACTAAACACTATTGGTTTGACCCTCCTAAACTTCGTCTAAATTTAGGCTGTTTTGGTCACTATTCAGCCAAACACTATGACTAAATGGGACCAAATAATCTTTAGTCCTCTCGGGTTCCATGCGGTGACTAAAGTATTTAGGTATTATTTGTATGCATTCGTATTCACATAAATCTACATGTATTAGGGTGGATTAAAGTATATTTCACTTTAACACATGTGGATTGATGCACAAATACATCTAAACAAGACTTTAGGAGGGACTAAATTTTAGAAGGACAAAACCAAATAAAGACTTGGCAAGTATTTGGTTTGAGTTGGTTTGCTAGCCCGTTTCATTTCCAATATTTGTCCTCCTAAAGATTTGGCAAGCTAAAATTTTGTCTAGTATTTGGTTTTTTCCCAAGTGTTGGCCGCCAAAACTTTAACATGGCAAAATTTGGTCACAAACCAATTAAGCCCTATATGAATTTTTAGAGCTAGAGCTCTTCAAATGGGCCTAAAAGCGGCTCTAGCAGGCTATCTAGACAGAGTGCATATCCCATCTTTGGGTAGTGTAGACTAAAGAACACACTCCAACACGCTGCCTACCAGGCTACCTATCACACTTGATTTTAAGAACAAAATTGAATGCAGATCATTGGGCTGTCGGCTGATGGTTTCTATGGCTAATGAGTCGACCGGTGTTGTCTTGCTATGAGAGAAAAACATTGTACTATAGCTCATAAACTAAGTTGATAACTACAAGTGTATATGGTCGGATCAATTTATTTATATGTATGTTGAGTTCTTACAGTATCATTATAGTGTTGCTTCTGTAACAAAAACATTATTACAAAATAACCCATTGATCTTAAAGAAAATATCATTAGATTCTTGTGGAAGGGGACTCCATGTGCACATGAAGGTTGCTCGGGGGTAGCACCGGCATAGAGCAGGTCATCTGGGTCAAAGCCACTATCTTCACCGTCTCCTCGTAGCCATCGTCGGGGTAGGGTAGCAGGGGACAAGAGAAGAAGGGTGAGTACATCGAACTAACTTGGTTTGACACCAGCACCTAAGCAACACACCTATTATCTTAATTCCATAGCACCAAATTATGCCTTTTTCTCAAAGAACCAACCCTGGACGTTTCCATCCTGGCCAACCACTAGAACCAACTATTCCATCATCAAGGGAACGACCCAACTATAAAACTAGAGCCAACTAATATTGAAGAAGTAGTCAAAGTCACTTTTGATTGCAAACACAGCTGATCGATATATCAGTTTTGTACTCTGCAGAGGTTGCATGTCTTTACTTATGAGTCTTCTTTTTCCCGTCACGCTAAACACTATCTAGGTGCTCGATGGGTCATGGCACAAGGCTTTTACAAAGTTGTGGTTCCCACCCTTGTGGATTCAGTGAGAATTGACCATTTAGGCCCCTTTGTGCCAGAAATCTCACCACAATGCACAGAAATATGCATCTAATTATTCAACCAGATCATACCCTATAGATCTCGTGGTAGTGTTGTTAAGCTGGGTTACAAGCTTCGAGAACTTGTCCTTGGAATCCAACATAAACGAGCACGTACAAGCCAAAACCATCAACCACCAGGCCACAACGCATCCAAAATAATATCCACCATTCAATGGCACAAACCCACCTCAGCCAAACTTTCCATCCTACCAAATTCCTAGCCACCATGTTGCTAAAGAGGTTACCAACCCACATATTGTATTTGTATAGATCATAGTCAATATTAAACAATAACCTTTTTAGCCCAAGGCTCCAAGCTAAGCATGAAAACTACCAACCCAAAACCAGGTTTCAAGGATGACGCAAATAAGTTCTAGCAAAACCTAACATGGGATTCTACTTTAGACTCAGAATGCAACAAATAGTCTAACTACTCTAACTCAAAAAAAAAAATCACGATCGGGTCAATTACCCGTATTTCATTAAAAGGAAGGGCCAGAGCACACGGATACATAGGGCTAACAAGTGATCCAAGGATTACCGGCAAAGCCCCAAATAAAAAAAAACACAAAAACACAAGGATACTTGTTAGCAATACGACAAACATGGACAAAGTTTGAAAGTTACGGGCTTTTGAAGTCAGTGGCAAAATAATAATAAAAGGATCCTAATTTCCGCATTTGAAAATAGATAAGCTGAAAAAAAGACTTTCAATACCAGAGACTCAAGGATTCAAACATAAGAAAACATGACTGAAAAGTAACTCTTTTAAACATTATATGCCTTTGTACAATGGGAGGACGGATGGTTGATTTTGATGATAAAACACAGGGCCTAAAGCGCAAAAAGGCATGCGGCTGGTTGGGGTCGACCACGTTGATGCTGATTGGGCGTCATTGGCTGGACAATACATTTGAGGCGAACCAAACAATTTTACGGGGGGTTTGAGCTCATTTGCTACAATGACAAATGACTGGCCCTGGGTGAACTGTTGGCCGTGCGCTCGCCGGCCACCACCGTGCTTGTCCGCGCCGCCGCTTGCTCCGCGCGCTCGCGTGCTAGCCGCTCGCTGGAGTCGTCGTGTTCGCTCGCCGCAGTCGCCGCATGCATTCGCCGGAGTCGCCGCATGCGTTCACCGGAGTCGATGCCGCTCTGCTGCCGAGCTCGTCGGCTGGCACCATGCTCGTCTCTGTGTCGCCTTTGCAGGGTGCCGCACCGCCGACACAAGTGCCTCTGCGGCTGCTGCATCCCTGTCCCTAGTCATCGTTGACGTTAGTGATACCGGTAGAGAGCCCACACGTGTCGGCGTCCCGCCGCAGGTGAGCGAACGCAGCAACATCCACAATCGAAGCCAAGCGCATCGATCGGAGCCACCGCAAGTAGCAACTCGTCGACAGAATCGGTGGGCGCGGAACACATGCCGACGACGCTGCCGCTGCGGCAATGCCTGGCACGGCCGACCCGCCGTCGTGGATACACGCGGAAGCTGCTGCCATCGTTCGGCCAGCGCGTGTGATTAGGGGCTGACGCCGGCTCCGTTATATCGGGCATGCGATGCGGATTGAAAAAAAAATAAAAAGGCCCACCACTGAAGAGAAAGGGAACGCACGGGGATGCCGTTCATACGTACCGAGACACGGATGAGACATGCACACAGGAGAGACACACAAGCCGCAGCCGACGAGGAGAAGGCAACGTGTAGGAGTACCTCGATAAGGACAACAACGGCGCACGTTGTTGGAGATGCCTAGTAGGCTAGTAGAGTGCACAACAGGCCCGATTCCCCAGAGAGAGGGTGGTTGGCTCTCTCCCATGGGCTGAGGAAAGTATTTTTCCCAGTTCTTTTGTTTTCTATTAAATTCCCTTTAACTATAAAATGGTTAGTTGGAATTACTCTAATGTGACAACCAATAATAGTTTTGACACTTTTAGACCATAGTGGTAAGAAAAAGGAGAAAAGTTTTGCGACGAAGTGCCACAATAGTTAGACGCATGACTCCCACACTCCTCGTCTCTAGTGACAGCAATGGCACCACCTCACGTCCACCCTCTCCCCGCTCACCAATTGTGTCCACTGTCCGCCAACTCCTCTACCGCATTCAGGTTCAGGTCCTCTCCCACCACCATTGTGACTTGTGAGGCCTACCAACTCTCAACAACAACAACAAACATACCACAACAATAACCCTGCTCCCCTAACCTCCCTCCAAGACTACTTGATCAAAAGAAGAAGAAACTTCAAATCCATCCGGCACTACTACACAAACGAATAACCGTGATGAGGCCACTGTTCACACCGTGGCGGGCGCACCTTTTGCCCGCCATGGTTATTCGGTGGCCGGCCGGGCGAGGCCGGCCACCGACGCACCCGCTGCGATTAAAGATTAACCGTAGCGGGCAACATTAAGCGCCCGCTGCGGTAAATCAGCATTTACCGCAGCAGGCGTCCTAAAGCGCCCGCTGCGGTAAATCTATTAACCGTGGCGGGCGCCTTAGGACGTCCGCTTCGGTAAATGACCATTTACCATAGCGGGCAGTTTATGTTGCCCGGTACGATTAAGTCCGGGCCTATAAATATCCCAGCCAGCCCGCTTCTTCTTCCCCACGGGTTTCTCCTTCCAAATTCAAGGGGGGAGAGGCTTTGCCCTAAAAATTACCCAAACCATTAAATTGAGGTTTAGAGGTTTGATTTGGGGGAGGATTGCGACTCCCCGTGGAATTCCATGACATGCATAATCTACTGCAGGGAGCAGACCTTGATATCGTCCCAATCACCCTGTTCTCTTTGTAAGTGATGATTGCGACTTTCATAGAAATTTGGATTCGTATAGCTAGGTCAATTCTATACTTATTATGGCACGATGACTTGTGCATCCAGGATGTCGGCCTATGTAAGCAGCAAAAAGCGCAGTCCTACACTCTTCCTCTCTCCTACTCTTATTGCTGAGAATGTCATCAAGGTTTCATGTCAGAGGATCCGGAATTGACCGTGCGCCAGAGGGAGCAGAAATATAAGGAAGATATGAAAAAGGAGAAGGTGAAATTGACAAGGTACATATACGAAGTAATGAAGAAGACCAAGCTGGATGGTCCTACGTGTATCATGGCCGCCTACCACTTTGGGTAAGTCGAGAACATGTATGTAGAGCTCAGTGGCTAGGGTCATGCCTTCTCATTGTTGTAATATGTATCTTCTTCTAATTGTGTAGCAAGGACAATAGCGGTGGCCACTGGGTTGCATTCATCATCTTACCGCTCCTAGGCAGGGCCTTGGTATTGGACTCATTGACGGTGGCAAACACAAAAGGCTACAAGATCTTCGAAGATTGCTTGAGAAAGTAAGTCACCTTTGCTTTTTGATCATTTACGGTTTTCCTACGTATATTCAAATTGTCGCTAACACTCTATTACTTTTCATACAGTGCTTATAAGGCTTACCTAGAGGATCCAGATTGCTAGGATGAAAGAAGTGAAAAGTACAAGCAGAGAAATAAAAATCGCATTAAAATCCGACGCGATTACCTAGTAATTATTTCAGAGGTTTAGTTGTGCTTTTCATACATAATATGTATGCGTTCTAATGCTTTTGTTTGATTCGTGCAGTGTGCCAAACAACCTATGGGATCCAATGCATGTGGCTTGTATGCTTGCACGTACTTAAGGGAGTGCAGAAAGTTCAGCAACAGCTGGAAGGTGCTCAAGGAAGCAGTGAAAGGCCAGAACTCGTTGAAGTGTACCCCACTAACCTTGAAAGATGACAAGGCTGATATTTGCAAGTTCATCATCCAGAATTGCGTGAAAGAAGGGGAGGAGTTCTTCGACGAATTAAGTGACTTGGCGGTGTTACCAGAGTACGAGCACCTTAGGAACTGGTGTACGCCGTCGGATTACAAATACTTCGTAGACTTGTTTTGATATGTATCATGAACGGATTCGGTTGGTTTCTGTTGTATCTTGAACTAATTAATGGATTGTATGAACTATGTCGTGCCTTATGCATGGATGTTGTTTATATATATATGTGTGTGTGTGTAATCTTCTGTTTGCTTCGTATATAAATTCTGGATTTGATTTGAGTTTGAATTCGAATTCTGAGAACTACTTACAGTGCTGCTTTATTAATTTTTTTAAATAAAAAAACATTAATCGTGGCGGACTTCTTAACATGCCCGCTACGGTTAATGCAGTTAACCGTAGCGGGCCATGTAAAACACCCGCTGCGGAAGTTTTCTTTACCGTAGCGGGCGACATAGGACGCCCGCTGCGGTTAATGGTGATTAACCGCAGCGGGCGCTTATGTCGTCCGCTGCGGTAAATTGAACTACCGCAGCGGGCAAAGACGCCCGCCACAGTGGAGGCCACGATTAACCGTGACCTTTCATTCGTGGCGGACGCCTTTGCCCGCTGCGGAAAACCCAAGGCGCCCGCCACGGTAAAGCCTGCTGTAATAGTGCGGTTTGGTTCTAATAAATGAGATTTGTTGCATAATTATATATAAAGGAATTCTTGCTTGAAGACCTTTTTTTTTTCTAAAAAACGCTTGAAGACCCTAGATCAGGAACAGATATCTAGCTTGGGACATCAATATCAGACGTTTTTTTTTTAAACATCAGATGTTTGAGATGGGTCTGGGCTAGCCGGCCTGGGAGCACTAGTTGGATCAAATCCAAATAGGCCCAGATCCTTTGTTTTTTCATTCCATCTTCGGAAAGAGAAATTTCATTAATTGACTCGGTATACGCACGCGCCACAGAATAGGACCCGGAATTCGTATGTCTTTTAGAATGACCTATGTCATGCGAATTGCATTGAAATGTGGCCCATGATCAGAAAAAAGACATCGATGCCCCCATCCCTCTTCCCCCTTGCTCTCTCCTCCCTATTCTCTCTCTCCGGTGGCCGGGCGGGGCCCAGCACGCGCCGGCCATGGCGGCTGCGGCAGAGCTCCCACGCGTCGGCCATGGCGAGCCGCGGCGGAGCTCGCACGCCCATAGAGGGCCACGGCGGAGCTCACACGCGCCCATGGAGGGCAGCGGCGGAGCTCCCGCATGCGCCGGCCATGGCGGCCGTGGCCGAGTTCACGCGCGCACCGACGATGAGGGAACGAGGGAGGGGCAGGCTGGTCTTTGCACGTGCCTCAAATCAAACAGTGAAAAGACTAAATTTTAAAGTAATTCACATGACATGGGTCATATTTCAAAATACACGTGAATTCCGAATCATTCTACCAAATGTGCGAACCAGGTCAAATAATGAAATTTCTCCTTCGGAAACGACCGACGCCGAACGAGTCAATCAGAGATGCGTGGTCTCCTCTCCTCAACTACGCCCACCTCAGCGGCCTCCTGGCCCGCTGCGGCCGCGCGGGGGACCTCCGCCTCGGCGCCGCGCTGCACGCCGTCGTCGCCAAGAACCCCGCCCACTTCCGCCTATGCCCGCACCGCGCCAGCCTGCACCACGTGCTCGCCGTATGGAACTCCCTCGTCGCCATGTACGCCCGCTGCGGCCGCCGCGGGGACGCCGCCAAGGCGTTCGACGAAATGCGCCTCCGGGACTCCGTGTCCTGGAACTCGCTCCTCGCCTCCTCCGCCTCGGCCACGGACGCGCTGGCGATGCTCAGGAGGATGCTGCGCGCCGCGCCGGGCGCCGCCGCGTGCGACCATGCCACGCTCACCACCGTCCTGTCCGCGTTCGCGCGTGCTGACGGGGGCGGGGGCGTGGGAGCGGGCGCGGGCGCCGCGTCGCTTCCTGTGCTGCATGGGCTGGCGGTGTGGTGCGGGCTTGACGCTGAGGTGTCCGTCGGAAACGCGCTGATCACCGCTTACTTCCAGTGCGGCTCCCCAGGCTCGGCGGAACGGGTGTTTGACGCCATGGAGTCCAGGAATGTCATCACGTGGACGGCGATGGTCTCTGGGATGGCTCGGGCAGAACGGTATAGGGAGAGTCTGTCTCTGTTTCGGCAGATGAGGCACGCGGTGGACGCCAACAGGGCCTCATACTCGAGCTCTTTGTTAGCATGTGCCGGGTCGCTTGCCACTAGGGAAGGGCAGCAGATTCATGGGCTTGTCGTTAAGGCTGGGTTTGAGACTGATCTCCATGTCGAGAGTGAGCTCATGGACATGTACTCCAAATGTGGGTTGATGGAGGATGCGCTGAGGGTGTTCCGCTCCTGTCAGGATCCTGATGAAGTTTTCTTGACAGTGATTCTTGTTGGGTTTGCTCAGAACGGACTGGAGGAGAAGGCATTCGAATTGTTTGCTGAGATGGTCGGGAAAAGAATCCGCATTGATGCAAACATGGTTTCTGCAGTTCTTGGGGCCTTTGGTGCTTCTGCACCATTTGCTCTTGGGAAGCAGATCCACGCACTGGTCATCAAAAAGTGCTTCGGACGGAACACCTATGTCTGCAATGGTCTGATCAATATGTATTCCAAATGCGGTGAACTACAGGAGTCTATAGAAGTGTTTGATGGGATGCCCAGCAAGAATACGATTACATGGAATTCCATCATTGCGGCCTTTGCCCGACATGGTCATGGTTCGGAGGTTTTTGGATTGTTTGACTCCATGAAATCCGATGGTGTCAAGCCCACTAATGTCACATTCATGTCGCTGCTACATGGATGCAGCCATATTGGATCAGCCAGGAAGGGGCTGGAGATATTGAATTCCATGTCATCACAATATGGAATCCTTCCAAAGGTGGAGCATTATGCATGTGTGGTTGACATGCTTGGCCGAGCCAGCCAGCTGGATGACGCCAAAGCATTCATAGAAGATGGACCCTTCAAGGACGGTGTTCTTCTCTGGCAGGCCTTGATGGGAGCTTGCAGCTTCCAGAAGAATTCACAAGTTGGAAAATATGCAGCAGAGAAGTTGCTCCTCCTGGACCCTGACTGCACTGCCGCTTATGTCTTGCTCTCAAACATCTACTCATCCGAGGGCAGATGGGATGACAGAGCCAGGATCCTGAAGAGGATGAGAGAAAAGGGCTTGAGGAAGGACACTGGCAAGAGCTGGATTGAGCTGGAAAAGGAGGTCCGTTCTTTTATCATTGGGCCAAGGTCTCACCCTGATGATGTGCTGATGCAGTTGTCTGCAGTTGCCAGTGACCAAGAAGATCTAGTAGAGAGCAATGCTTTGTGAAATGTCAGGTGTTTATCTTCCATTCTAGTTTCTTGTTTACATACCTTTCCATGGTCAACTGGGCATCATACATGATAGTCGCTATACTATGTTTCAGGATTGTTAATTCATATACCTCGCCTGAAATGTTTACAGAATGCATTCTGGTTTGCTGCATCAATAGGTGTCTTGCCCTCATGAGTCACTCATCTCAGAAGGTGGATAAACAGCCAAAGGTGGACATGCTTCATACCAGCACGTAAGGGGACGAGGTAGCATTCGCATGGAGGTAGAAGATGGAAGATCGAAGAGCGTACCACAACAGAGGGAGCATCGGCTTCGCGCTATCGGCCTGTTTGGGCAGCATCTACTCCCTCCATTCCAAATTAAAGACGTTTTGACTTTTCTAGATATGTTGCTTTTAGTATGTATCTAGACATGGTACCTAGCAAAAGCTATGTATCTAGGTCTTATAATTTGGAATGTAGTGCAAGGGAACCTCTGTATGCATCATGTCTTGTATAGCGTCGACCTTGGTAGTGATAGTGACGCAAGTGCAAATCTGGTTTCGCACCTTTGTATTAGCAACCTTTCAGACTATGTACATAACGTATGAATGATCATGTTTAACAAAACCAAAGCAAATAGAGCTGCTTAAATCTAGACCTAGTAGAGAGCAATGCTTTGTAAAATGTCAGGTGTTTTGTCTGTCGTCCATTCTAGTTTCTTGTTTACATATCTGATTTTCCCTGGGCAATTGGGTATCTTACATAACAGTCGCTATACTATGTTCACGCCTGAAATCTTACATGACAGTCGCTATACTATGTTTCAGGATTGTTTATTCATATATCTTGCCTGAAATTTGTGCAAAATGCATTTTAGTTTGCTGCATCAATGGCTGCCTTGCCTTTACGAGTCACTCATCTCGGAAGATGGATTAGCACGCAGAGGTGGACTGTGGACATGCTTCATACAGCGCGTATGGGAAAGATTGTATGGCTTCGACCATGGTAGTGATAATGATGCAAATCTGATTTCGCTCCTTGTATCTGCAACCTTTCAGACTCTGTACATAACCTATGGACGATCATGTTTAAAAACTGTAGCAAATGGAGCTGCTTGGATCAAGTGCTAATGACTTTTTTTTTTGCGAACACAGCGCTAATGACTTTGGTATGACATCGTAACATCGTAGCATCAGCTAAGTTCGCGTCCAAAAATGCTAATTCCAGTCTCCATCGGAGCAAGATTGGCCACAGCAGCAGCATAACTGTCCAAATCACCAGATGGCACTTTCACGAGAAAATAGCCAATTATAATAGCGGATTTCTCCACTTTCACGCAGCAATGCTAATGAAATCCCTGGAACAGAAATTCACATTTATCGCTGCAACACTCCTACATAAGATGGGAACAAGATACATGATAGTATAGTGTACAGCAGCTCAAGGACACTTGTCCACTGCAGATCAGTGGAAATCTTCAGATAGATCAAATCGTTTCAGGCAGAGTGAAAAGCCACTGCCACCATCAGATAGACCAATTCTCAGACCTTGCTGTGAATGCACATGACAATTGCGAAAGGAACCAAAAGTGACAAATCAGGAGTGATTCAGAAATTGGCACAGAACAATTAGAGTTATATAACGACTAAACAGCTTCTGAGGAGCATAACTAGAACACACCAACCAAAGACAATATTGTTCTCTGAGCATAACTAACACACCAACAGAACACAACTATTGTACTATCAATTCTCACTGTTGAGAGTTCGGATAAGAATTAGGAAACATTGTGCCAATCTAGACAGTGAATATAGGACTCTAGTAACAATAATAACAAACTTATAGCCAAGACTTCAAAAGATTCTTCCTTCTCCACCATCGCCTCTGCAAAAACATCTTATGCTGGGGCTTACCATCATATTCCTACATCAGAGTCAAAAGGACTCCGTCATAACAGTATGCCACCAAACTTAACAATATAGTCTCGGGGTTTTTTTTCGCATGCGTCGACGGCTCTTCACGCTTGATCACCTCCAGGAGCATCGTGCGGCGACGGATGGGCATGTTTCTCCTTCGTGACCAGCTTCTGAGCAAACTCCAGTACTGC
>CM041639.1:8375299-8390868 GCA_023333625.1 Bothriochloa decipiens | reverse complement strand
TTATAGCTATCTTCCCTTAGTTTTTGCACAATGTGTGGCAGAATCTTTCCTTTGAAGTGGTTCAGAACCCTCTTTCTATGGTTCCATTTGATTAAGATCTTTTGCCTTATAGTGTCAAGCAAGTCATCTAGATTCTTTCCCTTCTCAACTTTGATCCAATTGTTGAATGATTCTGCCAAATTATTTGTCACATAGTCCACTTTGGACCCTGTCCTGTACTGACTCCTGCTCCAAAGCTTCTTGTGTGTGTCCATCAGATACTTCATGGCCTCTGGTTTTGTTTTGACCATTGCCATGTAATGCTTGTTCCAGTTGTAAGGGCTCCATGAATATGAGGCAACCCACAAGTGATCATCAAAAATCTTACCACTGTACCTCTTCTTGAAATTATGCACAAGATGATACATACACTCCCTATGTTCTGCTCCAGGAAACACTTCACTTACTTCATTCATCACTGCCTGCCCACAATCTGTACTAAAGCAAAGGCCTTCTGTGAATCCTATTGTCTCTTTCAACCTATCCATGAACCAAACCCAATTTTCATTAGTTTCTGAGTCAATGACCCCAACAGCTACTGGATACATCCAATTGTGTCCATCTACTGCACAAGCTATGCACAATTGCCCCCTATACCTCCCTGTCAAAAAGGTGCTACCTACTGCCAGATATGGTCTACATGCTCTCAAGAATCCATCAACACATGGTTTCATGGCAAAGAATAACCTATTGAACCTAATTTTACTATTGATTGTGTGGTGATCAATAACAAGAATTGAACCAGGACTAGACACTTCTAACTGAGCCTTAATCCTGAACAAATTATTGAAACTTTTGTCCCAAAGGCCATAAATCTGATCCATGGCAAGATTTTTACCTTTGTACAATCTCTTGTATGGCACCTCAACCTTCCACTCTTCCTAGAGTCTCCTCTTCATTTCCTTGATTCTAAGATTGCCATCTTGCTTCAGCCAATCAACTACAGCTTGGCACACCCAAAACTGTGTGATACCTACACAGATTCCCTCCCTCCTCTTGCTCTGGCAATTGTGTTCAGCTGGGTTCTTCTTTATCTGACAAATAGCAAAGACCATGGTTAGTGAAATGATGCTAAAAGAGGACAAATGATGATAAATGAAAAATGATGACAATTGATGCTAAGTGATGCTAAATGATGACCAAATGAAGGACATATTACCTGAACTATCACTTTATCTTTCAGAGTAGATGCATGAATTTTCCATGGGCATCCATCATTCTTGAATACACAGCTTACTCTATATCTCCCTAGATCAGCTTTCTCAATGTCATATTGATGTTCAGTTCTAACACAATGTGATGCTAATGCAATCTTAAAAGCAGCCATGTTGGAGTACAAAGTGCCTACTTCCATACGGGGTTCTTCTTGTCATATAATGTGCCTACTTCCATACGCGGATACGTTTAATATTTAAAAAAATAAAATTAAAATCAATGCAAATCTAAATTTAAGACTGATAACAATAAAAACATCAAAAATAAGCAATCAAATTGGGAGCCTTAATGTTTGTTGTTTCAGTGGCTACAGATCCTACGCTAGCATTTGCACTTGCACCGCTCAAATTGGGAGACGCCATGTACCGCATAGAAGCAATCAAGCAACAAGAACTCACTAACTCTGCTGAAATAGAATAGATCGAGAATGGGAAGAGGAAGACGAAGTGGGGAGCAAAGAAATCGAGCAGCAACCAGCTACATACTGAAGAAGTAGAGGAGATACAGAATGGGGAAGGGGATTAACTCACCGGAGGAGCTGGATCCACGTCGCAGGGCGAGCAGGGACGCGTGCTCGTTGCCGGCGAGCAGGGACGGGTGCTCGTCGCCGGTGGCCGGCAGGCGGCAAGCGGATGTCGCGGCGTCACCACGTGGGAAACTCCATTGGCGACAAGCAGGGATGAGCAGGGACGCGTGCTCGTTGCCGGCGGGCGGCGGGCGGCAAGCGGATGTCGCGGCATCACCGCATGGGAAACTCCATTGGCGACGAGCAGGAACGAGCAGGGATGCATGCTCGTTGTCGGCGAGTGGAGGCTCGTCGCCGGTGGCGACGGGCGGTGAGCAGATGTCGCGGCGCCACCGTACGGGATGCGACGCGATGCGCACGTGCGGGAATGCAGGGAAAAGCCAGCATCGCAGCTAGGGCGACGGGAATATGCGACTTGTTATTGGGCTGGGCCGTATCCACCCAACGCTGATACGTCGTATCCCACCAAAGTGATACGTATCAGCCCACGTATCAGAAATTCACGAAAATAATAAAAATCGGATACTGCTGGGATATGTATCGAACATGTATCTGATGCGTATCCATATCAGAAACGTATCCGATACGCGATACGGCACTTCCTTCGCGTGTCCGTGTTTCTTAGATGCTTGGGGCCAATATCAATATATAGTTCTTCATCATCAACTCCAACATGCTCATTCTCGGGCTCTGGGTTAGCCAGGAAATTATCATCTGGAGCTGGTACATTGTGTGTGCTCTGGCTAGGTTTAGCAAAGCTTGGAAATGGCACAACAGGGGTGATGGGGGGTTCAACTGAAGGCACACTACTCTCACAGTCCCAGCTAGAAATCTTAGGGGGCTCTGTATTTGGGTTGTGATAAGAAAATATGAGGATGCAGCATTTGTAGGCTTTGTGTTTAGCAGACACCTCAAGCAATTGTTGGTCAGTGCTGACTTGGATGTTCACCTTAGTATCCAAGCACCAGTAAAACACTCTGACTACCTCACCATAAGAAGGTGGGAACTTGTCCACAATTTCTGCAACAAGATCTGTGTAGCGCGTGCGGCCAGCATCCACAACTTTATCGAAACCATACCAATCAGCTCGACAATTGTGAGCAACAATCCGACATTCTAATTTTAGTCTACTCTCTTCGTTCCCCCTACAGATGACCAAGGAGGGCTCAATCAAAACTACGCACACGGCAATCACTTAATAGCAAGAAACCATGCAATCCAATCTCACAAATGAACTACAACAACTCAAGGCAACCAGAGGGAGCAGGACCATTGGACTCATCCGACTGTATCCGGTGGCATGGTGATGTCCTTCTGCCCCGCTGTAACACCTCAAGTGTTATTGCACAATTGCATTGCTTAACATGTGCATAAGCATCAGGCATCCAAATTTTGTCCTTACTTCATGAATATGTTGAAGTGTTTAAATTCAAATTGAAATTTAAATTTTGAAAACCCTAGTTTTAAAAATATTGAGAATTTGACTATGGTACAAAAAGCAAAAGTGAAATTCAGTTGATTCTGAACAACTTTTATTTTGGAAGAATTTCAAGTTTCAATATGAAATTTGGATCAAATGAAAAAGGGGAAAAGTGCTACAGTAACCGACCTTCTCTTCTCTTCTCTTGCTGTTCATCGCCGACGCCGTGGCCATCATGGTCCTTCTCGCGCTCGGCCGCGTGACAGCCGCGTGGACGACGTCGCAAAGGCTCTCGCCACCTCACCGTGTTGACCAAAACCGACGCCGGCTACTCCATCTTCTCTTCTTCCTCCTTTTCTCTCCCTCCGTTGCCACCGGCCGCCAACACGTCGCCCCGAAATTCGCCCACACCGCGTGACCATTTTCCAATTCACCTCGCCCCTAGCTTCGCCACAACCTGCTCTTCCTCCTCGACCCCGCCATGCCTTGTGCCGTCGCAAGGTGAGCCCCCTAGCCACGCCGCCGCCATGGCCGCCATGGCCACAAGTTCGGTCTCGCATGGCCAACTCATTCCCGTCTTCATTTTCTTCCTTTCTTTAGTGCTTTGTAGTCGCCCGGCCATATAGCATCTAGGACCGAAGCTCTTGTTGGCTTTGGTGTTTTGATGTCACCGGAACGCCGTTTGCCATCGTGTGCTCAGTGCACCGCCATCGCCGTGTACGTGGCACGACTTCCCACCACGGTACCGAGCTTCATCTTCGTAGCCCTAGACCCGCTCGAACACCCTGGTGCCCGTGCGCACGCGCTCCGGCCGAGTTTGGCCAGAAACCGGCGAGTTCCGCCGCCGACCGAGCCTCATCGCGTCGTGCTCTGCTCGGGAGCCGACCAGGGGCATCATTTGGTAAATAGGAATAATTTCAGGGGTCTGAGTGTAAAGTATGTGACTCATGTAAATAGTGCCAAATAGTGGATAGGACTTGTTTGTAATTTCTTTAAAACATAAGTCCTTATTTGCAAAACTGCCAGGCCACACCTGTCCAGGCCGCGCTGGGCCGGCCTGCCTCGCTTCTGGGCCGCTCGCGCGCGCGCTGCTGCCGCTGCGCCGGGCCGGCCTGCTGCTGCTGGGCCTCGCGTGGCTGCACTGCCGCCGCTGGGCCGCTCGTCCATGCTAGGCCGCGCGCACGCGCACGCCGCAGGCCGAGCCGGGCCGAGCTGGCCAAATCAGCCTGTGTGCCTGTTTTTCTTTTTTTTAAATGTTTTTAATTTAGTTTTTGAATTCAAACTTTGGGAATTTATATCTTGAGCTAGAGAGGTCCAAAAATGGTGCAACTAGTTTTGTTAGTTTTGTTTTATGGTGATCTACTTAATGAAGTCATAAAAATTTCAGTTTGATAAACTTTTATTTATAGCTTTTATTTATTAAAAGAAAAGCATTTTTAACTTGTAAAATTAATAACTAGAGGTTTATTTATCCAAAAAAATTATGAAACTAAGTTTATTAATTTTGTTTTAGTATTCTCTAGCTAATAGGAAAGTTAACTTTGATGTTTAATCATTTTTTTATGTATATCATATTCTTTTAATACATGAAATGATATGTTTAATTGTATCCCTTATATAAGACTTGTCATGCATAATGTCTTATATACTTAAACTCATTAAGGTAAGATCTTAGATGCAGGTGTTAGGTCCTTAACTGAGGATGAATTGTTATATGTTGAGTTATGTAGTTTTGGTAAGTGAGTTTACTTTCTATAAGAAAAGTAAAGTGCTTTTGTTTTAATGATTCGAATAGGACTGGAAAACTCGGTAAACGAGTGTCCAGTGATATGATCAGATAACTTGCCATCATAAGCATCATATCGTCATCACCATCATAACTTATGCACTCATGGTTCTCATCCTATGCATATGCATTGCAATAGGTGCGCAGGCAGGAGTGACCCTGTTGGAGTTCGAGGGAACGTGTCCGCAAGAGCCGGAGAATCCTCAAGAGCAGAAGGTTCAGGTGGTCGAACCCGACGCCGAAGAGGAGGTCATTCTTGAGTGCCCACTGCACGAACCCGCAACATTCGTGAAAGGCAAGCCCCGGAGCATTTTAACTTCCTAACCTTTTATAATATATTAATTATGCTATGCTTGTTGCATTAAGTTCAAGGGTTTGAATTGGAACCTTTGTTGCATTTACATCCTTCCTTGTCCAGTTTATTACCCTTGAAATCCTAATGATATGACGCCGTAGTATTGCTTAGCTATGCTTAAACGGTAGAAGTCGAGTGATTATTAATCACTTGCGAGAATTAGGATGATGGTTCACGGTTGGCTATATGTGCTATCGTGCAAATAACCATATGGATGTAAATCTACGGTAAGACGAAACATGGAAGTTACAAGATCGACGGACCTTGTTAAATAAAGTGTATCATCATGCCGATTAATCACCTACAAGGAATGGAGCCTTTCTTTGTCATGTTGAACAGTGCCTAGCACTTAGCTAGCTGGATCCGAGGTTATCCGCCGCGAAGCCTAGTAGCTCAACTCAGGCCGGAAATCGAGGAGTATCAAGTGCTCACTACTGGGGTGGTATGTACATACTAGCCATCATGTCTGTAAGTCCTGTATCAGGTGAGTTAAAATTCCTGACCTGGCCTAGTGACCCCCATGTGAGTGAGGAGCTGTTTGGATCCGTGATTCCTGAGTTGTACGAACGGTGTTCTACAGCTACCCTTAGCGGGGCTTGCCGGGAGAGTGTTAGGAATATTTTCCCAGCTGGGTAGTAATCGATTCGAATCGCCATCGTCTCCTGGATAGTGAGAAGCTTGACGGGAGTATCTCTATACTTGAAAATATTAAATTGCTTGGATGGTTAATGATGCTTCACAAGATCACCGTTGATAAACCTGATATGATTATGTAATTATCTTCTCTTTTGCTTATTTAGTACAGGTGCAAACATAGATGACAAGTTAATGAATATTAACTTGATGCTAATAATAATATAGTTACTCTCCTCACTTAAGGCTTTTTACGCAAAATGAGTAAGCCAACTCCACCTACAATAGCCTTGCATAATCCTTGGAGTCCTTATTTCTGGTTTATGACGGGTAAGTCTTGTTGAGTATAATTGAGTACTCAGGGTTATTCCCTCTTGTTGCAGATGACATCTTCTATAATGGTTGCTGCAAATACTGCCTTCTCCCAGCCGGGAATGAAGACTAGACCACTGGGCATGGTCTCTACTAGACTCCTTATCTTATATTATTTTTGTAGGATGTGAACCAAAACTGGCAATATAATCTTTAAACTATGGATTTGGTTTTAAAACTATATTGCTTCCGCTACCTTATATTTTGGTTTGTAATAACTAAAGTATACTCCGATGTATGTAATCTATGTAGATTATCTTTGAAATGTTGTAACAGATGATGTGGTTATGCTGAATTACTACGATCTTGGTTTGTTGCGAGTTGGTTTGAAATCCTTCGTGATTTCGTTGGACTACCGGGTTTATATAAGTGAAAGTATGTGAGTGTCAACGTGTTAGCGGGGATATCCGTACTTGATCTTGTATAAATTGGGCGGTTCCGTGACACCCGCCATGCGCCGCCGGTACTCTGGATCCAAGCTCCCTACGCCATGCACCTCCACAAGCTCCGGGTGAGCCCTCTCGTTTCCTCCCCTCGCCGAATTCGTGGCTGCTAGGGTTGCGCCGCTGCCGGTTTCGCCGCCGCCGGTTTCACCGCCGCCGCCGCTTCAGTCGCTAGGGATAGAGGAGTGAGAGGAGAGTGAGAGCAACGGGAGAGGGAGCGGCTGAGAGTGAGCGGGCTAGGTGGGGATGACTTGTGAACACGGTAGAGGGCAGGGCGGACATTTTACCGGGCTAGATCCACCTGTCAGGACGGTCAAAGCGTTGAAAACTCACAGAAGGTGGACGAAATGGCATAGAGAAAAAAACAAAGTTAATATTAGTCACACAGACCGAAACCATCTTTTCAGTGACTGAAGGTTGAGGCCATCCTTTATAATGGCACGGACGGAAAAGTCTCCCGGATGGGTGGGTGAGAATACCAGATGACCGGATATTTTGAGATGGCCGGCTGTTTTGCTGTACTTCTCGTTGTTCCCCTGTTGTACTGCTCGTGAATCAAAACATTGCTACGTATACTCATCCATGTCCATTTGTGTACGGGCACGAGCGGGCTCCAGCACGCATGTGCAATCGTCGGCCTACAGCCACGTCCGGCTAATACTGTGCTGTAGTACTAGAGATGCAATCATTGGGTTGAACTATGCAGCTTGTGTTTGTGAGGCACAGTGAACTATATATCCGTGACCAGGTGAGAGACGCGTGGGGAATTGATTGATAGATTGATAGATGGTCTGGCCATGGTCCTCTGATCTTTTGTTTTTAACATTTGTCATTTTTTTTTTGGCAGATTTGTTCAAACAGAAGGAATGGGATTCTATACGGGCATACTCACATCAAATGGCCCTCATGTTCCTGGCTTTGACGACTTGACCTTTCCACTAACTCCACACATTCCACACACTCAGAAAACTAGTAATGATCTGCAGTTTGAATTTCAAGATGATGTTCTGGAAGTGAATTTCAAAGATGTGTTGTTGGTCGCCGTCGTACTGGAAAGGGTGCCTCTCATAGGTCAAAAAAATTTGATAAAGAGGAAGATATAGTTATTTGCTCAGCTTGGTTGAATATTAGCAAAGATCCCATCCACGGGGCCAATCAAACTCGTTTTATCATTTTGGGGTAGAATTCGTGCTTTCTTTGATGAACATAAGACTACTAAAGCTGTCAGGACGGAGAGTTCTATTATGCATAGGTCTATTATGCATAGGCAAGTATTGTTTTGCTACGAGAAAATTGGACGTAGGAATCAAAGTGGAGCAACTCTGATTTCACTCCATATATCTGCAACCTTTCAGACTCTGTACAGAACGTATGAACGATCATGTTTACAGCAAATGGAGTTGCTTGGATCCACTGATCCAGTGCTAATAACTTTGGTATGATTATGATATCGTAACATCGTTGCATCAGCTAAGTTCGCATCCAAAAATGCTTATTCCAGATTGGCCGCAGCAGCAGCATAACTGTCCAAATCACCAGATGGCACTTTCACGCAGCAATGCTAATGAAGCTCCTGGAACAGAAATTTATATGTGCAGTAGCTCAAGGATTCTTCTCCACTGCAGATTAATGGAAATCTTCAGATTGATCAACTGCTTCAGGCACAGTGAAAAGCCACTACCACCATCAGATAGATCAATTCTCAGACCTTGCTGTGAATGCACATGACAATTGCGGATGGAACCGAAAGTGACAAATCAGATGGAGTGATCCCGAAATTGGCACAAAATATTTCGTTATACAACGACTAAACAGCTTCTGAGGAGCATAACTAGAACACACCAACCAAAGACAATATTGTTTTCTGAGCATAACTAGAACACACCAACAGAACACAACTATAGTACTATCAATTCTCACCGTTGAGAGTTCCGATAAGAATTTGGGAACATTGTGCCAATCTAGACCGTGAATATAGGACTCTAGTAACAATAACAAACTATAGCCTCTGCAAAAAAAACATCTTATGCTGGAGCTTACCATCATATTCCTACATCAGAGTCAAAAGGACTCAGTCATAACAGTATGCCAAACTTAATAAACTAGTAACAATTAAAGTTTTGAACACTAAAGACACTAGCATAATCTTTCCACCACAAAAGTTAAATTTCCGATCATCTTCCATTCCCATTGCATATCCAAAGGAAATACATTGTTAGAGTTTAATGGAAGCAAGATGGCAACAAGACCAGAAAAAAAGGACACTCCCCATAAAAGAAACTAAACTGCAGATCGAGGCATCAAAGTTGCCAGGAACGACACCAAGAAAAGGAGGGATCGCCACAAGTTCAACCCCGCTTTTCCAAAAGGTGATAACCATAGCGAATAATCATCAAAGTCTCAAGTTTTTTTCGCATGCGTCGACGGCTCTTCACGCTTGATCACCTCCAGGAGCATCGTGCGGCGACGGATGGGCATGTTTCTGCTTCTTCGTAACCAGCTTCTGAGCAAGCGCCAGTACTGCATTCAAGCCTTCCTCCAGCTTGTCTTTATCGTCCTCCAGAAAAAGCCCTGCCCAATAACCCATGAGCCCACATGCAAAGTATACAATATCAATAGGATTTGTGATAATTTTTCCTTCAAAGCAAATACTATTCCTTGATTTCCAAATGGCCCAGCAAATTGCCCCAATCCCAAGAGTGTGAAATTTTGATCCTGCTGGGAGCCATTGCTCACACCAGTTCCAATAAGTAACTTTAAATAAGTAGTAGAAATAAGAATGAAAGGCTTGGTTGATATAGTTGTGTTTAAGCAAGTATAATTACTCATAGTTGCATGAGTACCCACCACTGACTTGATCCCCACTACATCGAGCGACTTGTCCAGTAGGATTCAACAAAGAGGGTGGCCACGCAATTGTGTAAGGGTAGATCACCGCGCCCCGACAATCCACTTGGGGCAACCTCTTGAGCTTCATAGTTTTGATATCAATGGAGAATATATGAGTCCACTTCCGAAAGAGAACAAGGCCACCAGCCACCCCGATGACAACAATATCATCTGACTGCACTGAAGGATCGATCCTCCCGTATGACTCCAGTGAAGGATCGATCATCCCCGTCAGTGCCTTGTGGAACCTCATCGATTTCTCCACCTGCCTCCATGCCATCCAACCGTCACCGTCCGCCGTGCCAGCCCACACCTCGACGCGGTAGCCGGTCATAGTGACCAAGTGGAGGGCATTGGCATCCTCCTCTCCTCCCTTGTCCATGGCGTCGAAGCCGAGGTCCCGCAGGGCAGGCGGGAGGTCCAGAACAGAGAGCTCCATGGACGCAGTGCTGAACGCCACCATGCGCTCACCGCCCTCGAGCCTCCAGTAGAGCGACCGGTTCGCCTGCATCGCCCGGGAGCCTGCGGCTAGATTGGGCTGGCACGGGATGCCGGCCACGTCGGCCCAGGAGAGCTCGCCGGAGGCCAGGACCAGCGCGCGTAGCTCGGCCGAGGCGGCGTCCCGCGAGACGCAAACCACCCGGAACTCCGGCGAAATGCCATCGTCGGCGAAGAGGCCGTACCCGACGGCGCTTCCGGCGGGAGGCGCGGGGATGGAGACGTAGCGGCAGGAGATGGGATCGGCGACGGCGAGTTCATGGGACCCCAGGTTCTCGACGAGAAGGCGGCCGTTGCGGCAGTCCAGGAGCTTCCACGTGGCTGCTGCGCCCTCGGCCAGCCAACCGCCGCCGGGAAGGAAGGAGAGAAGTCGCCTCCGTCGGCGGCCGCGGCCGCGACCGCCGCAGAGGACGACGAGGAGCCGGGGGGGAATGGGAAGAGGAGATGGGTACGAAGTGGGATTTGCCTATGCGGCGGTTGGGGTAGAGGAGGAGGCAGCCGAGCAGGCGGAGGGGTGGCGGCGGCAGTAGCGGCGGAGGAAGGGCTCGCTGCGGGCCGCGCCGAGGAAGGGCTTGCAGGCGGCGGCGGCGCGGAGGAGGTCGGCGGAGGCCGGCAGGTGGATGAATACCTCGCGGAGGAGGTCCTCGCCCAGCGCGACGATGGGGGGGGCGGCCGCCGGAGCCATGCGGCGATGGCGCAACCGCCGGGATAAGAATGGACGGAAAGTGGTGTGAGTTGGGTGGGGAGTGAGGAAAGTCGGGAATGATTAAAGGGTTTTGATTGGATATTCCCATTTTATTCCTAGTACAGCTGTACAGTTGGTTTTTGTAAGCAGCGGCAGTTTATGCCATTTTTTAAGAAAAATCTACGCTTAAGAGTAAAGGTGTATTATCGGAGGATTATATCATGACCCATTTCCAGTCTTATCATGTCACACATAAATACAAGCATATATACTAATAGTAATATCTCATGTTGTTTTAACCTTTGAATAGTTAATTGCCGTATCGGTTTTCATCTATGACAATGGGTCTAAGATTTAAACATGAGTTTGAGATCAGTTATGCTCTCTCCGGCCGTAAATAAATAGATTGCTAGAGTTGTGTTAACTCAAAGTTTTTTATCTTCAAATGGATTTTTTAGGAAAAAAACTCACTCCCAAAAATTTATATTACAGATGTTGTTACTCTTTGCTATAAAGTTAGTCAATTTTAAAATAGTTTGACCTATACGAATTCTAAGAATTGATTTATTTGAAGATGAAGAGAGTATATTACTAGGTTAATATTGTTCTTTTTTTTTATAATTTGATATGATGCCACGTCAGCAAAAAGTCACATGTGACATCAAACTTTACTATTCACTCACCAAGTACAAGAAACCATTCTTCTTTAGTGCCTCTTTGGCAAGGCTTAGCAGCTCCAGCTCCGGTAGGAGCTAGCCGCTTCTTCTTGATGCAAAACAAAGAGGAAGTCATCTTTGAATTCGAACGTTAGAAACTTGTCATTACAAGCTGCACATTTGTATCAAAATAAGATGAGAAAAGGAAAGGAATCTGAAGGTGTTACTAATTCATTCAACATTGGGCAGTAAGTATTTACTATCCACGAGATGAGCAATTACGTGATGGATATGGATATTCTTTATTATGGTTCTGTTTAATTAGTTTCATGACATGGTAAAATTATTAGTTAATGTGACTTGTAAGTTCTAGTTCACAAGCATTAGAAAAACAACCTAAAAATTGAAGAAGTTATTACTTGTTGATTGCCCATGTGCTCATACCCGGTGCAGACCTTGTGTACCAAAACCTAGATGGCAGTTGTTAATCATGACTAAAGAGCATATATAATAGAATAGCACACGATGAAATTAGCGATTGGACTAACCACAAAATAAAGCATACCTATGACATAATAACAATGTGCCCCCCCCCCCCTCAAAAGTTGTCACAAAGGAGTGTGTTTTTGCTAACAATTTTAGTTGTATATGAATATAAAATGACAAGCTAGCTATAGGAAAATGCATAATTCGGGACAAAAGTAAGATGCAAGCCACATTAGCACTCTAACGGTGAAATTACCCATAGTGTATCTTTGCACATTTAACTAAATACAACTGCAACAAAGGTTGGTGCAGAGAAGCCCTTGTTGCGGCAAACGAGAGCAAGATCATACCATCTATGTGAGAGGGGTTAAGTGGTGGTCATACGTAGTGGCAAAAAATTAAATGCCTCGATCACCGCTTAACCCCTCACATTCGATTGTCTCGTATAGTGACAAAAATGTTACATTCTCTTTCTAGTAACATATGGTCCAGTATCCCTTTCTAGCTTCATACAATCTATATTTGATGTGATATATAAGACTGTAGTAATTTTCCTAATATTTATAAGGATAATATTAGAACTATTCTAGTATCTTCATGTCATGATACATTATTGGAAAATTAATAGAGATGCTCTCAAGCATTTCTTGCTTAAGGCCTAAGTTTCGCATTGTATATGGTCGATGGCTTTAAGACCCCTTTTTTCAAGAAAAATAGAATTTTGTTACCGTATGTAGTCAATATCAAACTTTTATTTTTGAGCAAAGCCAATATCAAACATTTAAGATAGTCATTATCAAACACGTTTCATCACACTAGAGTGTCGCTTTGTGCATTCCTCTTACCAAGATTGAAAGGAAACGACAGTTTTGCCCTTGACCGATTTGGCCCACACTCTCCCAAATTCACCACCGCCACTCGAGTTACCTGTTCATTCTGTCATTCTGATCCCGGCCCAGGTGCGCCATCGCCGTATCCGTATGGCTCCGGCGGCCGGCGCCCCCATCGTGGCGCTGGGCGACGACCTCCTCCGCGAGGTCTTCATCCGCCTCCCGGCCTCCGCCGACCTTCTCCGCGCAGCCGCCGCCTGCAAGCCCTTCCTCGGCGCCGCCCGCAGCGCGCCCTTCCTCCGCCGCTTCCGCCGCCGCCACCCGTCCTCCTGCCCGCGCCTCCTCGGCTGCCTCCTCCTCTTCCCCAACAACCGCGGCGGCAAATCCCACCACCTAGCCATCTCTTCTCCCTCCTCCTCTGCGGCCGCGGCCGCGGCCGTCGACGGTGGCGACTTCGCCCTCTCCTTCCTCCCCGGCGGCGGCGCTACGTGGAAGCACCTGGACTACCGCAACGGCCGCCTTCTCCTGGAGAACCTGTTGGGCTCCCATGAACTCGCCGTCGCGGATCCTATCTCCCGCCGCTACGTCTCCCTCCCTGCGCCTCCCGCCGGGCGCGCCGCCGTCGGGTACGGCCTCTTCGCCGACGACGGCGACTCGTCGGAGTTCCGCGTGGTTTGCCTCTGGCGGGACGCCGCCGCAGCCGCCTCTCCCGATCTGCTGCGCGCGCTGGTCCTGGCCTCCGGCGAGCTCGCCTGGGCAGACGTCGCCGGCGTCGCGTGCCAGCCCAATCTAGCCGTCCGCTCCCGGGTGATGCAGGCGAACCGGTCCCTGTACTGGAGGCTCGAGGGCGGGCAGCGCATGGTGGCGTTCAGCACGGCGTCCATGGAGCTCTCGGTTCTGGACCTCCCGCCTTCCCTGCGGGAGCTCCGGTTCGTCGCCGTCGACAGGGGTGAAGAGGAGGATGCCAATGTCCTCCACCTGCTCACCATGATCGGCTTCCGTGTTGTGGTGTGGGCTGGCACTGGCACGACGGACGGTGATGGCGGGATGATATGGAGGCGGGTGGAGAAATCGATGAGGTTCCACAAGGCCTTGACGGAGATGATCGATCCTTTGTTCCAGTCATACCAGGGTGAGGTTGATGTCATCGGGGTGGCCGCTGGCCTTGTGTTCTTTCAGCAATGGAGTCATCTCTTCTCCATTGATCTTGAAACTATGAAGCTCAAGAAGTTGCTCAACGTGAATGGCTTGGGGGCGCCGCTGACCTATCCTTACACAATTGTGTGGCCACCCTCTTTCTTGAATCCTGCTGGACAAGGCGGTTGATGTAGTGGGGAAACTAGTCATTGTAGAGGCAGCGGTGGAAATGGAAGAATCTCAGTTGTTCTGATGAAGTCGTGGGGATGATCAGTTGCTATATGGTTTGTGATTGTTACTAGTTTCTCCTATGGCCTTGGCCCTTGAGTCCTAGATTGGCACAATGTTATCCGTGCTCTCAACGGTGAGAGAGTATTGTGTTTGGTTGTTGGGCTCTAGGAATGCTCCTCAGAAACTGCTTAGTCGTTGTATAACTCTAATTATTTTGTGCCAATGTCTGGATCACTCCATATGGTTTATCACTTTGGGTTGCTTCCGCAATTGTCATGTGTGCATTCACAACAAGGGCTGAGAATTGATCTATCTGATGACCGATGGTGGTAGTGGCTTTTCACTCTGCCTGAAGCAATTTGATCTATCTGAAGATTCCCACTGTTCTGCAGTGGATAAGGGTCCTTGAGCTACTATACACTGTACTGTCATGTATCTTGTCCCCATCTTATGTATGAGTATTGCACTGGTGAAAGTGAATATCTGTTCCAGGGGCTTCATTGTCTAGGTTGATAGCATTGCCTTCTGTGTGAATGTGCCATCTTTTTTATTTGAACAGTGATCCTGCTGCTAAAGCCAAATCTTGTTCTGGAGTTAGAGCATTTTCGGATGGGGACATACCGAAGTCATTAGCAGTAGATTTAAGCAACTCTGTTTGCTATGGTTTTGTTAAACATGGTCATTCATACGTTCTGTACATTGCCTGGAAGTTTGCAAGTGTGGAGTTAGCATTTTTAGATGCAAGCTTAGCTGATGCTATGATGTTATGACCATCATATCGAAGTCATCAGCACTGGATTCAAGCAACTCCATTTGCTTGTTAAACATGATCATTCATACGTTATGTACATAGTCTGAAAGGTTGCAGATACAACAAAAGGAGTAAAATCAGATTTGCATCATCATTCATTATCACTACCAAGGTAGGTCGACGCCATACAGCTATCATGCATGCGTAGCTTCCCTTGTAGAAGCTGCCCAATCGGACAGGCAGAGGCAGCATTGCTCCCTCTTCGTTGCTCTTCGATCTTCCATCTGCTACCACCACGCGTGCGCTGCTCTGAAGAGGCAGAGGCAGAGGCAGCCACAATCCACAGCCAAGAGGACATCCTCAGATGGAAACCGGCCACCAAAGAGAATTGCTCAAAAGAGGCGTACAGGTTCCAAAGTTCACAATTACAGGTACGGCTATCAGCTCAAGGCACTCCAAGCATATCGGTGGAAGCAAACAGGGATTCTGGAACGGGCTTGGAAACACGGAACTATACCACCATACATCAAAACATTCACATGGAGACTAATTAGGAGAGCACTGGTAAGCACTGCTACTCCTATGGTCAAATTGAAAATGATGTCCACTATTCTTCC
>CM041639.1:8330833-8355299 GCA_023333625.1 Bothriochloa decipiens | reverse complement strand
GGGGGCCATGTCGGTGGTGGTGTGGAGGATAATGACGGCAATTGGACTGAGACCCAGTTGGATGAAGAATGTGAGGTGGATGGAGTGGGCATGGTTGTAGGAGACATGGTTGAGACCCAGTTGGTTGAGGAATCTGAGGAGGAGGATGACGGCAACAATGGGTTAAATGATGATGATGAACATGATCTTGGTGAGTTGGGGAAGACCCAGTTGGTTGAAGACTCTGATGAAGACATAGGTGCCGGTGGGTTGAGTGATGGCACTGTTATCCTAAGTGACAATCAGAGCTTGTCAGGGAAAACATGGTAAAGCTCACCGAACTAATCTCTGCTTTGAGCTCCACCTTTGTCAACATTAAAGCTCACCGAACTAGGCAAACATGGTAAGAATGACACTTCTGCATTTGTCGAGTTATCTAATAAACACTTGAGGAGACGCAAGAAAGTGACAGGTGACAGATCCACTATTGGGCAAGTGCAAAATAACTACATGGCAACCGAATCTGGTTTGACTTATTTTGAAAAAGAAAGCACAGAGCAGACTTGTACAAATAATGATCAAGCTCTTCAGCAATCTAGGAATGGGAGTGCACAACGAACTAGTGTAAATAATGTTCAAAACCTTGTAGCACACAGAGTTGAACCAACAATTGATGTTACACGCGGAGATTACCCATCGCATCCCAAACGGCGAAGAACACGTACAAAAATGATACAGTCAACCATTGCAGCTGCTGCAAATCATGAAATGCCGTCAGATGTGGCAAGACCATGCAAGAAAAGGCGGATTTTCATAAGAAGTGTTTCTGACCTGCTAAAGTATACAAAGAGGGAACCTTCTCATGGAAGATCCGCTTCTATGATGTCCAACATTATAGAAAATTCATTAGCTGCTTCTCCTGTACTAAATTCTTCTGTAAGGGATGACAGGAAAACTTCTTCTGATGTCATTAGCTCTGCACAGAGACTGAAGGAATCCTCCCATGTTGAGGATACAAGCAAATCACCAAAAAACAATCCTCAAGTTCCGAATATTGCCATGAAAACACCTTCAAAAGTGGTTAATAAATTGTCACCCACTTTTAGTCCTGTGAATCCATCAAAAGGCTCAAATAGAAGCTTGTCAAAAGCTTCTATTGCGAGAGAATTACTGGAGCTAGATCCTGAAATTGTGCTATCAAATCAGCAGAGAAAAGATTCCAGAAGAAGGAAGGATATGGCCAATGTCAGTATTTTATTCAGCCATCATTTGGATGATGATGTTATCAAGCGTCAAAAGAAGGTAAACTATATTTCTATATATATTCTTCATTTTTGTTAGTAATCATCACTTTGAATGAGGTATATTCATGATGTCCTATGTTGTAGATCTTGGCGCGCTTAGGAGTTTGTGAAGCATTTTCTATGGCCGATGCAACACACTTGTTGCAGATAGATTTTGCCGCACAAAGAATATGCTAGAAGCAGTTACTCTTGGCAAGCCAGTAGTTACATCAATGTGGCTTGAAAATTGTGGACAAGCTGCCTGTTTTATTGATGAGAGGAAGTATATTCTGAGGGATGAAAAAAAAGGAAAAGGAGATAGGTTTCAACATGCCTATATCACTGGCCTCAGCTTGCAAACATCCTCTTCTGCTGGTACTGTGAAATTTGTAATCCTATATCATCTACGCCTGTCCTCAGTTCATTTTTTTACTGAAAAATCATTTACAGGGAAAAAGAGTCTTTGTAACATCAAATGTGAAACCAAGTCAAGTAGTGGTGACTAGCTTGGTTAAAGCATCATCGGGGCAGGTCAGCCTTATTTCATTTTCCAACATAGCTTAAGCTTTTGTTTGTATTTGAAATTTGAATTACATGTTAACATTACATTAGTTATATAACAATTGTTTTGGAGGAAACAGTAAGGGGGTCCCTACTGGTTAATATGGCAAAATGATATAGGTTGTTCACAAAAGTTATAAATGCAACAAGACTGTTTTGAAACAAATACACTAGGACAACCTGGTACACCAAAAGTCGAGTAAACTGGTTATCAAGTTAAATGGTTGATTAGTCATTTTATTATACATGCAAACATTAGTTATATATAGCATTTGTATGTTTGTTCTCACTGCTCTAGAGTTGAAAATCTTTTAGGTAGGCACACTGGTCTCAAGAAGTTCTTTAGTATTTTCAACATGCTTCATGGTTTATATTAGCAATGTAAGCCGTTTTGGTTTTTCTAGGTACATAGCTTTTGTTATGAATAGTAAAAGCTATTCAACTAGAAAATTCAAAATTCAGTTCCTTATAAATGCCCAGCCTGCTGCTTAAAATACAATTTTGGGACCCCATATTCGTTAACCCTTGCAAAAGATGTGAATAAACCAATAGAGTAGGAAACTTTCCAATATATACCAGTATCAGACAGGAAATTGCTGTTACATTTGTCATTTGTATATTGCTTTTAGTTTCCCTCGGTAATTTTAAAAACCATTTTTTAATAAAATATGGAAGTTATATCCATCGCTGTCGTAGTATTTAGTAGGCATTCTGATGCAGTCGGTGATGTGTTGCCAGATACTTGAATAATGAAACTGAACTTTGGGTTTTGTGTAAGACAACCAGCTAATGGCTCTAAAGTTTTACTTTCATTGAATATATGTGGAATGTCTATAACTCTAAATACATCTTTCTTTTTTTAAAAAAATACAGCTTATTTTTTAGCTGTCTTCCTTTGTGACACATTATGAAGTGGATAATATGGAAAAAGGTTATCTATTAGGCCATCGAGGTACTTGATTTAGTTCAAATTTTGATTAATGCCTTCTCCAAACAGCCTAAAAAATAATTACACCTATGTTAATACTCTGTAAAGGGTCAAATTTATGCAATCTTCCATCCATGTGTGTGAAGTTTGTACCAAGTTGGGATGTGAATTCAAGATTGTATTATGCCCTTGGAGACCTGTACGCTGTTTTCGAAGCAGCAAATTAAATGGGATTTTGTCTCAGTGGTCACTGTTTGGCACAACATACCTAACCTTTGTTTTTGGTTTTGCAGCCACTGGAGAGGGTAGGACGATCCATAATGAAGGAAAATGAAGTACCGCCTGACCTACTGGTTATCTCATGCGAAGAAGACTACCAAACTTGTGCGCCACTACTTGAGAAAGGTCAGACATACTACACCATACTCTGCATACTATTTTCTTCTCAATATCTGGGCAGTCAGCTAATGTACATAAGTACCCAATAGGTGCAAGTGTTTTCAGCGTGGAGTTTCTACTAAACGGAATAGTCATTCAGAAACTCGAGCATGACAGGTGAGTGAACCTTATCTAATTTCATCCATTGCATCCTGCATTCAATGCATTAGTTTGTCCCTCCACAGTCAACATTCTTCTCTGTTGATATTTGTGCAGGCACCGCCTTTTCATGGACCGAGTCAAACAGACCCGCTCGACGCGGTGGTTGAAGGACACCCTACAAGGCCGGTTTGTCCCTGTACCCAAGAGTTCCCGTACCTAGGGAAACAGGGGTGGTGCAGAATTTTTCAACTTTGTGCTCCTGTTTCCAAAGCCATATTAGTTTAGGACCACTGTATATATGTAAGCCATGCTAAACTAGTTCTTGCTCGTCCCCTGGCCTCTCCAGCTCTAGGCCAGCGTAAATGTATGTGCCGCAAATGCATGTGCCCTGTGCTGATTGAGCAATGTGGGCCTAATCGTTTGTTTTCCTTTTCTGTAAATTTGGTAATGTAGGTGTTCATATTTGTAGCCTATTTCCCCCCCCCCCCTTCCCAGCGCTTCTGAACATGTGTTTACCTGACACAATCACACAACTGAACTTGAGTGGTGATCAGTACTGGATGTGATAAATCTTCTTGAGACTGTTGAAGGATGGAGTGATGTTTGATGAAATGTATGTAATCTGTCGTATTGGAGTTGTCAGATAGGCCAGATGGCGCTGTGTTTTCTGGTGTGGTAGTGGAAGTCCCATGCTGTTGGTAAATGTTGTCAATGCTAGTGGTTTTGGAAAAGAAATCTTGAAATTCGCGCATCAGAATTTCGGAGACTGGAAAAAGAGTTTGTTACAGATGGCAACCACTATGAAACAGGAGAGGAATGAACTGAACTGAGAATAACGTTCTAGCACTTCGAATTGCGAAAGATTCCCATCAATAGACGAATGGTATGCATGATGAGAAGGCTGCTTGCACTAGCAAACATTTTGCATACATAAACTTGGAAACATCTGCAAACGCACATACCACAGTTGCAGTCATGAGATTGGTGCAGCCGATTTGTATTGGCCCAGCTGTGGGAGAGGCGGCCGGCGAATCAACATCAGCGGCGAGGCGATGCCATGCTGCAACCACGACGGCCTCCCATCCCACACATGGCTGAACGACAGCGGCAGCGGCTATGGCAGCCCACTGTCCCTCAGTTCAGTAGCAATAGCCCACATAGGAATTCAGTAAACTAGTACTTATTTGCATTTGTCGCGGTGCAATGTTACCTTGTTCAACAACACAACTACTTACATTTTTGATGTGCAAGACGAAGAGCAAGTGAAGCCTGCATCATAAAAAGAGAGCAAGTGAAACCTACATCATAAAAAGTTGCTTCATTTTTTTTTTGGAAGGATACATCTCAGATTGAAGCCAAAAAAAAAGAATAAATAAATAAATATTAGCATTCACACACGACCTGACAACAGGGTGCTCACTAAAATCAAGGACAAAATGCAGCAGGGTTCACTGATAGCTTTCTAGATATCTTGCATCCTGCACTACCACTGAATCTAAGGGTCGTAAACTGAACTAATTGCACTTCAGATTCCAACGACGTTCCCAATCACCTCGGCTTCAATCCTGGTCCCCAGCCACTGCCGCTGTCGAGGACAAACATGCAGACCCAACTCCTTTTGCATTGAAAAGTGAAGTACTCCTAGGCAGCACCTCCCTCGTCCACACCCGCATCACCACCCTCCAGCAGTCCTGAAGTGCAATACAAATATTAGAAAAATAATCATATTCCTAGGCTAGGATAAAATGTGGATTTAAGTCTTACCCCAAGCCAAGAGGGTGTCCCTCAGATCCTGGAAACACACGAAGTAAGAGAACCTGCCCCCAAAGCCAGCATGGAGGGTACAAAGGAACTCCCCGGAACCATTTAGTAGCGGTGCACCAGAAGACCCTCCGTCTGAAGCAATGTCAACTTGAGCAAGCCTAAAAGTGTAGCCCTTGGGATTTGTAGATGATAGATTCTCGTACACCCGCTGCGCATGAGTGATTTCTCCGGTAGCAGCTATTCTGTGCATCAGTGGTGGCCATGAGACCACACATTTCTCAAGTGCTTCTGGAAACGTTGGAGCCATCGGAATTGGTGGATGACTCTCTGGACAGTAGGCATGAAAACGATCCCTACGGATAGATAGCAAGATCATACCATTGCCCAAGCTGATTCTTTGCACAGAAACCTCAACTTCATGTGGCCGCTTATGGTGATCTCATATGATGAGCACCCTAAATAACTCATTCACTTTTGCAACTGTAATGGGCTTCGCCCCGCTGAAAGTGAAACAACCTTGATTTCCGCGAAGGGAAATCTACAGAGCCAAAGTGTAATATGATCATTTAAATCATATTACCCGATAACAGTTGAATACCATAATCCATACATCGAACAAAAGAGTGCAATAGAGAGGTTTACAATAACTTATTACATCGTCACTTGGCGGAATCAGAGTTCATGCAGCATAACAATAAAAGCTTGAGGTGCGGAAGCTATCATCTTCAATCCAACTTGAGCGTAGGCACGAAACCCTCAATCGCTGTACTCCCCAGATGAGTACTCACTCCTTGAACCTGAAACCAAATTTTCAGTATGATTTGTATTGGCCACACTCCCACCCTATGCATTGCTTTGTGGAAGTTGGATGCAAAAATAGTATATCAAAAATGAACCTATAAGGCTGGGGTTTTTCCTATACAATTATTCAGGTATATAAATAACAGTATAATAAATCAAGTTTTAACACATTCCCATCCCACACATCCATCACCATCCATCTCTGAAACATCATCCCAACTCCTCCGGCACCATCTCAGACTCAAGTCGACAAGCCAACTCCCTCTTGGCTTGTCTCAGCGGCCCGCAGCCCTCAACCTGGATCACGGCCGAAAATCATACTAAGGGGAAGGTAGAACACTCCACTCACTAGTCCGGTGCATCCTCCTAAGGAAAGGTCCATAGCCAACGAATTGGCTTATGTATAGATCGATCAACCATACACTCTGCAGAGGTTTCACTAATCCGCTACATAACCATCGTCGGTGCTTGCAATCACCTAGGCAGATTCTGGGCGCCTACTGTCATAGAACGATGCCACTCTAGCATCCAGCTCTGGATCGCTGGAACTGTGAAGAGAGCATGTATCGCTCCCGAAGAGGATGCCATGCCATGTACCCACTCCCGAAGGAGGTGCCATGATCGTCTCGGTATGGTGTTAGCTCCATCCCATGCATATACCTTCCTATCACTACTCGCCTAGCAGTAGTGGCATCGATCTATCCAGCGGTTCAGCCGTCTCCCCCCCATGGAGAGTGAGTGGAAAGCAAGAGATTTCTAAGGTTCGGATACCAGCGCAGCAGTTCCTAAGTGTGACCAAACCGGGATATCTTCGTCAGGGTTTATCTTTAATGTGCTACCACGACACCTTCATCCCGGGCTCCACCTCTCAGAGGATCACACCCAAAGACCACCATCACATCTCAGTTAGCCCACCATAGGCTCCTCTCAGGGGAATGTCCAGATCCATTTCCTAGTAAGACTTGCTCCAAAAGCTCGTCGTCCTGGCTCGATCGACTCAACCCTCTCCCTACTCCCTGCCGTAAGCTCCACCCCATACCCAGATATAGCATCATCAGCTCATATGCCCATCTGTTCCATCAACTCACACATCTCCAGCCTGGCACCCTCCAGGCCTTCCTAGGGTTCATCACGTCGCATCAAAATATAAGCGATTGAAGTATATAAATATAGTAATATATAGCTGATAATCAAGTGGCTAACATAACAGCGGGTAAGCAGGTGAAAAGTTACAACAAGGTAGGGCTCATCAAATAATAATCTATCATGCAATCCTAGCACAGGCAAAATATTATAGCAACAGGAAATAAAGCACTAGCCATACTATATTTGCCATGTGTAATGGGATCTACAAGGTTGGATGAGGTGTGGCACCTTCACTGATGTAGCCGTCGGACTTCTCCTGGTAGTCACTGTCGTCAGACTTGTCATCGCTCGAGCCTGTAACGAGATTTAATGGTCGTGGGAGCGACCCCTATAGATTAGCACAAAGAACAAATGCAAAATCGAAGATCCAAATATACTCAAACATAGCTTAGATAGATAGGGCTCGATTTATAGAAAATTTGGATATGTGGATCGCATTTTTCGGAGCTCGTATGAATTAGTTATGATTTTTCAAAGATTTAACCATTTTCTAAAAAAGAAAAGGGGCGATTTATCTGGTGCTGACACGTGGCAGCCTGGGATTGGGCCACGTGTCACACGCGGGTCAAACAGGGTCAACACAGCGGCTGACGTGGCGGGTGACGTCATGCTGACGTCATCATTGACCGGGTCAACAGAGGACTGACAGGTGGGTCCGGGGTGACGTCACTGCTGACGTCAGCGGTGACGGTCAACGGTCAACGGCCAACTGACAGGTGGGCCCCACTAGGCCATTAACGGGCCATTAATGGGCCGAGTGGGCTAGATATGGGCTGGGCCGGGCCCGCCACGTGGCACGCTCTGGTGCTGCCACGTCACTGCTCTGGATTAGAACTAGGCTCGGTCCACGGGCGCTGGTCCACGGTGCACCGGTGTCTGCTGGGTCCACTGTCAGCGGCTCATGTCTACGTGAACCGCGTTCACTGCATCGCCCTTCTGGTCCATACGATCTACTGGCCGGTCCACGGTGCACTGATCCCTCCTAGCCCCACTGGCAGTGGATCTGGCTCACGTACACCGAGCTCACCGACTGCTCCTCCAATCCATCCCTTTCCTCTGTCCGCTCCCGTCCGACGGCATGGCTCGCCGACGGCGACAATCCTTCAAAATCCGGCGACTCCGTCGATCCTCCGGCGCCATCTTCTTGTCCATCGGCTCCAGGACATCAAGGCGAGCACGATGATGGTCCTCAAGGTGGCACCTTGGCTCCCGTTGACGCGCTCCATGGCGGACAGCGGCTCAACGACGGCGGCGCTCGGTGGCTCCTTCACTCTGAGCCACTCTCAGTCCAATTGGGGATGTGGTTGTGTTATTGGGTGCACGCAGCGCCTTCCTAAAGCGCCGACGGTGACCAAAACACACGGCGGAGTCCGTGTGGGTAGCAACTCCCATGACAGAGCTCTGGCGTGACCATGGTGCACGGCAACAGTACTCAGAGAGGGTCCACGGCCTTCATCTTCTTCCCCGATTGACGCAGCTCATCTCGGTGGTGCTCCTCGGCGCCTTCTTGATCTTCGCAGTGGTCGAAGGTGACGGGAAACGGCGGTGAATGGTGGCGCTCCAGCGCGGCATGGCGACGGCACGACGTTGGTAAGGTGGCTCGGGAACGGTGCTCCGGCGAGACAAACATGGAGCTAGGGTGCGCACGGTGTCTGGCTCATCAAGGCGAGCACAGATCCGTGGTCAAAGGAGGGCATGGCTCAACGGTGAGGCGGCAGGGTGGCTTCGCTACGGCGACGCTCAGCGCATGGTGGCAGGCAGGGCGGCTTTCGAATCTGGCATCCTCCCGATGCTGTGGTCCGAGGGGCTCGGCCGGTCCGTGAGTGCGTGTGCGTGTGTCCAAATAGGCCGGGTGAGGCCTTGACCTACGCGCTCCAAGGTGGAGCGCCATGGCCAAGAAGCAAAGGCGGAGGATGGAAGAGGGGCATGGCGGTGCTCACCGTCGGTGGCAGGGAGATGGAGGTGCGGTACGACGTCCTCAACGGCGGCTCATGGTTCTGCGTCGGCTTGTTGCCCTTGACAGCTCCGTAGCAGCAGCATGACAGCGCTCCCCTTCTTCTCCCACTCCGGCGACGCAGCTTCTTCTTCCCCGCCCCCTTCTTCTCCTTCCTCCCCTTCTTCTCCCAAATTGAGGGCTAGAGATGAAATTGAGCACCACCAGAGCGGTGGCGGCGGCCTGGGAACCCTAGGGTGCCGAGGTCTTGCTCTTATAGGGAAGCAGCGGAGGTAGGTGGCCGACGGACGGTGATCGGGCGAGGGGCTTGATCAGGAAGCCAGGAAGATCTCCAGGTCACCGGGGAAAAGCTCAGTTGGGTCTAGGGGACAGAGAGAGAGCTAGTTGGGGTCGGGTGAGCCTAAGCTTTACCGCGGCAGCGCTCCACAGCGGCGGCAGCGCATGTGCGCGCGTGCGGGAGGGAAAATTCTCACGGCCGTGGGCTTCTTGTACAGGGGCTGTCGGGCTAGGTGGCGAGCGGGCGCGCGTCGATGAGGTGAAGGTGCGGATCGCGCGGCGGGGGCGTTTTGCTTAGCGGCGACGCGGGGGAACAGGCGCTGACACTGGTGATGTCGCGCGCGGATGGTCGATGGGGGACCGTGGGGGCTCATGACAGCTGGCCCCCACTGCGGGGTCCAGTCGTCAGCGGCAGCGGTGGCTTGGTGCGACGCGGGCGGGCGCGAGTGCTTGCTGGGCCTCGTGGGCCGTCTTGTTGGGCTGGTCGCGCGCGGAGGAAAGGCGAGCGGGCCGCGGGTGCACGGCCGGGCCGGCGGCCTGGCTGGGCCAGTGCGGCACGGAGAGGGAAAGGGAGAGGAAAAGAGAGAGGCAGGCCGGGCTGGGCTGGCAAGCAGGTTCAGGCCAGATTGCTTCTTCTTTTTTCTTTTCTTTTTTTTCTCCTTTTTATTTTCAAATACATGTATACATATACATACATATATATATATATATGTGATGTGCTATCTTTAAATAGCAAAGTAGTGAGCCTACAAGGCCCTTATATTGTTAGGGTATTATTTCCTTAATATTTATTTGTGAAAATAAATATTATGGTTTTATTTTATTAATCATCACATAAATCAAATGAAAATCCAAATCACACATTGATGCAACATGGCATGAGAGCTAATGAAACATTGAAGTAAAACCATTGCAACATCATGTTATATCATATGGTCCTTCTCCGGCGTGCAGCAACTGCGGCGGCGCGCGGGTCCGGCGCCTCTGCTTCAGCTCCGGCTCCTCTGCTCCGGCTCCGGCTCCTCTCCACCTTCTTATTCTCCCCCTCTCCTTCTCCTCTGGTCTGGCGAGTGGTGGCGCGCGCGTTGCCAAGATGACTACGCGGGCACGAGAACCCTAGCGGCTGGGTACTTGGCTTATGTAGCCATGGCGGCCGGCCATGGATGGTGGCGATGCATGATGCCCATCGGGCGGCTGTGCGCGTCCGCGAGTTAGGGTTAGGGTAACCCAGTGCGCGGCGCGGAGGTCGGACGGCTGCGGCGGGTCACGGGGCGAAGTCCATTTCTGGCGCGATGGACAAGACGTCCAGTCGGCCAGAAGTGGAAGCTGACAGGGTGGGGCCAGCGGACAGCGGCTGCGGGCGCGCGCGGTCGCGCGGCGCTGGCGGCCGTGCCTGCTGGGCCGCTCGGCCAACCGGGCCGGTTGCGCGGTGGAGAGGCAGCGGGCGGGGCTGGCTGGGCTGCTGCAGTAGCCGGCTAGTAGGCCGAGGCGGGCGTGGGAAGCAGGCCGCCATCGTGGGCCTGGCTGGGCCTCAGTGGCCGGCTGGGCTACTTTCTCTTTTCCATTTCTTCCAAGGCCACTAAACCAACTATGTCATGATCTATGTTAGCAAGGTTAGTGACCATAGTGCACACACCATAATAGGTTCACTGGGATCTCATGGTGATGTTGGATCCACTTCTAAGGTTAGTACTGGTGTATATACACATGTATACATGTGATATAAGGTTATTGATTTAAAATCAATAAGAAGCAAATCATACTCTTGTAATTAAAATACAAATGTTTCAACTAACATTAGGTGTTACTCGTGCAACTATGAGATAGTTTCCTATATGACACTCACCAATCACAAGTTATTTTAGAAAAAATTTATTGGTCGTAATTTTCAGTGTTTGGATTTGTAGGGTTGTTACGGTAGCCGTGGCTGGCGGCGTGAGTCAGATTGACGTCGTTAATAATTAGGGTCAATCTTCGAACAGCGCTCTTCCGTACGTACATCGCTACAAGGTTTTGGCTGTTCACCATTTTTGGGATTGGGAAAATAGATAATCGACCTAAACAAATATGATACGTCTATAGCTAGTAGAAAAGAAAAGAAAAAAATTCAAACGGAATCTGACGTCTGCTCGTACCTCACGGCCGGTGGCGTACTCATTAACGTGGGTTGATTGCCAAAATTACTGTGGCCCTGCCGTTTCGCCAGAGCACCTAGATGTATGTGCCCAAAGCAGATAAGCCTTTTCTTTTTTGTCCACGTCTCACGAGTCACGAGACAATGGCATGCATGATGCATCCATGTACTCTAAGCTCATGGGAGCGAGGCAGCTGTGTGACTATGGGTGCGTTTGTTTTAGCTTTAGAATCAGATGAATTAGTTAAATCAGGTGATAAATAGTGAGAGAGGAATAGTAAATAATCAGTAGAATCAGCAGCGGGTGAAGCTGAAACAAACAGAGCCTATATATACAGAGAGACTGCATTGGAGCGTGGCGAGTTTTTTTGACTAGGACATTAGGCGCCCGCCTTGCCTTTATTATATTATTTATTTAATAAAACTTATAAAGGACGCCTTGCGTTTACAAAAACTGATAACAACACAACTATGAAACTTAAATAAAACTTCTTTTAATGTGAAAAAAGTAAGATTCTTGCAACAATCTAGAAAACCAAATAACACAAACTTCATCACACATCTTTCAGGACTTTTACATCAGGCAATACATTGATTAAAGCTTGTCATATACAACTGGAGGACAAGAAAAAAACAAACGAAGCTATTTATTAATCTATCACAATTTAACAGCAGAATCGGTTCAACTGAACATGTAAAAAACGGAGCTATATATTAAGTTAGCATAATATGATCAGTGGAATCAGTCCAACTATAGAATATGCAAGCATTTCATTATCTTCTTCATCAGCACCATAAAGTTTGATTTCTTCAACCGCTATTCCTCTGTTCAAAAGAATCTGTTGAAGCCTTGGAGCATCTTCATCAAGTGCCTTTTCAATTGAACAGTAAATAGCACCCTAAATATGGTGCTGAGCCTCTATCCTAAATATGGTGCTGAGCCTTTTCAACCGCTATTCCACGGCTATTTTCTTCCTCCTTCGACAAGAACAGTAAATAGGACCCTCACCAACAGCGTAAGCATCTTCTTCAAGTGCTTTTTTTCAGTTGAATAACTTTTCCTCTTTCTGTGTTGTCGGGAATTGAAAGAATCGTTCTGACAAGCTAGGTAACTCAGTCAGTCAGTTCATCTTTTACTCCTAAATATGGTGCTGAGCATGAGTACAATTTGCTTGGAGATTCTGAAGGGTCATCTCATCAGCCAGATGACTAGATGAGCCCCTTTTCTTGCAGCCAGCTCACTGCTTTCACTCGTAAGTTGCAGTGTCACCTATCTGATTTCTGGAACCCTCCACTGCTGTTGCTGTTATCATCCATGGGATTACTCTAAAATATGAGGTGCAAAAGAAATTTCATACAACATGCTGCATATATCTTATTTGTGTGTGGTTCCCTTGTGATTTCTTTAGGGAGATACTCTGCTAATTTCCACACACATTGTAACTTCCTGGTTGATACTGAAGGCTCCCGTAGTACACTTTCTGAGATATATGATCATTTGATCAAGATCATCAGTCTCGGTACAAATTTCAGGTAAAGACAACCAATTCTTTCATGCAATGTTCTTCACAAATGAGTATTGACCTAATAAAGCAGGTAGTGAAAGAAGTCTCTATCCTAGTGGTTAGAGCATCTGAGTAGCACCCTGACCTGGGTTCAACTCCCTGTAGGAGGGAATTTAAATAGGTCTGCATTATAAAAAAATTAAAGAAAATAGGCTGGGGTTTCCCTTACAGTCAAAAAAGATAAAGCAGGTAAGCCAAAAATGCATGCTAACCAGTAGACACAGATAGGTAAAAATCATAAACCCACTAACAACATCACTTATGTAGTACAGCCTCACATACTCATGTGTCATGTGAAGTACAATCGTTTAAAGTGACTTCAGCTTTTGACAGCAATAGTTGCCTAACATTTTATCCTAAACACAGGCATATCCTTTACAGCGTTATGTAATTTTTAATTACAAATGATAACAGGCCATCACTCGACCTCTATGGCTAATTTTGCTAACATAAATTGCATTTTCAGAACTGATAAGATAATCTCACAAGGAACCAAAAAAAAGTAACATGCATCGTTGTTTGAAGACCGGTGTGCAGACATCTAAGATATAAAACTGTCCATGAATCCTAAAATTGAAAACAAAAGAGAAGAGAATGACTACTATCCAAGATGGCTCAGCTACTATAAGAGGATCATACACAAAAGGGCTGGGCACAAAAGGTGGAGACAAAAGGTGCATTTTTGTGGTTAAGCATTTTTGCTCTCTCTATGCAGGGGAAAAAATTATTTGAGATGCATTTCAAAGTATGTATAACCAACTAAGAAATGTTACCAAGTGACAGCAGTTTTCAGAGCCTAAATGGAAAGGCTTCGTGACTGCAAATGCACTACATGGTAGTAAGCTAATTTCAGCTCAGCATGATGTGTATAGCTAGTTTTATTTGGTTAGGTGGCTGATTAAGCACTGAGATCCAAGATGCTACAAATTGAGTACTAAAAGATTTAGAGCCTAATTGTCCCATGGCATTATCCAGTATTTCTCAGACAAAATGAACAACGAACTAACTGAATCAGCATATTTTTTTCCATAGCTAAACATAACTTGTCACTTGGCAGAGCAAAACACATGAAGCTCACACTTGGATGTACTGTGCAATATATAAAGGCAAGTTTGAAATAAAGATAAATTTATTATGATTTGCCAAGTGGTGTAGACTAACCTGCGTGTTACCTCACATGCAGATCAGTTGCAGTGGAAGAAAGAAGCAACTCATTTGAGTTTGAAGAACAATATGTAGAGCACATATAAAAGGCAAATCAACAAAAATACAATATTTGGTGGGACGGTTGGGATGTAAAAGGCATTAGAAGGACCTTGCATCAAATGAGGGTAAAAATGCAGATCAATGTATGAAGGTAAATAGAAGATCGGGGAAAAAATGTGCAGCCTGGTGGAGTAGCATCCTATGAACCATGTTTTTCAGTTCTGCAACATGTCAAAATGATATGCAAGTTCTACAATAATAAAGCAGGGAGGCAACACTGATCACCATTGTGCTTTTCATGGTTTATGTATGCGTATATCTGTTTACACTTTCATTTCATAACTCTGTGTTGAACCAAATATAGAATGGGAAAAAACATAGAAAATGGTAAAAACAAGAAGACCTTGTTGGCATGTGACAAAGCTTGCAGAAGCCATGGTATCTGGTTGTTGCATCCTGCATCAGTGATATCTATTACGCCTGTCTAGAAGCTTTCTACAGCTGCTCTTGTCGTCATAAAACTTGATCTTTGGAACAGATATCACAACATAGTGGAACACAACATAGTGCCACAATACTAAATCTTGTAAGTGAAACCTAAATAAATAAAAAATCTTGATCAGATAACAGAATCTGAGTTATGCAGATGTGAACAGATATCACAAGACTTATTGAAATTGGAAGACAACATAGCGCCACAATACTACATGAGTAGAAACTGGAAACTGATAGTTTCTCCAGACAAAATTGATCTGCAGTTTAGTATAGCAGAAACTTTGCGCCACATTATGCAGCTATAGACAAGCTGCCACCATACTATATCAAGGTGAGAACAGATAGGATCCATTCCCTAATTACAAAGGAGATGACAATCAGAATGATGTAGTTTTCACCTCAGCTATAGGCAAGTTTTCGCCTGGAACACCATTCATGTAAAATAATTCAGCTTCCTGTCATTTGAGAGGGCGACACAAAGAACACTATGTGCATTGTGCAGGCTGAAACCAAAAGCATCAGGCGAAGCCTAACATTTCTTTTTTGTAGTGGCTCATACATAACTAAAGAAAGATAAATGTTTTTTCTTGTATTTCTAGACCTTCGGAAAATATCGAATGAAACACAACTATACTTTTCAATATATTGTTTAAAGGCAAAGCACAAATATTTCAGTTATTAATAAATTCAATATTTCCAAAGCCCCCCAGCAATGAAATTTGTCTTAAAATCAACAATTGAAATTGGAAGAACATGTCTTCTGTTACCTCGGATACCAACACCTGATATGCGATAATGTGGCTCATGTTCACAGAAACAACAATGAGTTCTCCATTCCTTTTTCTAGTTTTGCTCTTAATTTTTAGGACTCGGTGTCTTCATTTGTGCTGAATACTACGGTATGAGCCAGTGGATGGAACTTAGTTGGCTTCGCAAAGAGTACCTTTGCACGCTAGCTTTGTTCCTTCCGCTTGATTCTACCGCCGTCGTGGCAAGATCCAGTCGCTGACACCGCCCCGCCGCCCTCTGCCCAACCTTCCTTGACCTGGCTCCAGCGCGGTGGCTGGCGCCTGCTGCCTGCCGGCATGGGAGAATGGCGGCCTAAGCGTGGGGGCGTTGGAGCCTGCTGCTTGCAGCCCGTGGCCAGCCAGGTGGCCAGCCAGGCGGCATGGGAGGACGAGGGCAGCCGACCAGCCAGGCGGGGCCGCGGGGGTGACCTGCTGCCCTGGCAGGCAGCGACGGGGAGGGCCGAGGGCAGGAGCCGGGAGGCGGCCAGGGGCAGCGACGGGGAGGAGCGGACGGCGGATTCGACTGGGCATCAGATAGAATGGTTCAGATTGGGCGGCATATCTTGCTCTGCTCCATAGCTAAGGTATTGAGTTCAGACAATAGTTTGAACTATCAGGTGCAGAAAACCAAATGCAATCGTCAGGACGTCAGTACCTTTCATGACTTCTTTGTTTCAGCGTGTACTGGAGGATTGTCTGATAAAATGAAAAATAGCATTTCTTGCAGATGATCGGATACTCTGTATCAGTGTTTTGCATACTGATTATTTGCAGGTACAGCACCTGTATGAGCCATATTTGTAAGTGGTGGTGGAAACTTGACCATGAATCTGGTCTCTGGCAAGACATTGTATCTTATAAATATTTGAGAAATACCACTATCTCTTCTGTAAACACAAAGTGCACTGACTCCCCATGCTGGGCAGATCTTCTTAAGATCAAACATGATTATATGCAGGGAAGGAAATTAAGGGTTGGCAATGGAGAGTTTTGGACAGACACCTGGCTGTTTGATGAGCCATTAGCCATCCTATATCCTGCCCTGTTCAAATTATGTGAACAGCAGGACATATGTGTCAAACAAGCTGCTAATAACATAAATGCGATTACCTTCACAAGATGGCTTACTCCTGAGCTCTCTCACATGTGGAAACAAATTAAGCTTGCAGTGACAAACTATCAATTTACTACTGATGAGGATTGTGCTGTATGTAAATTAGAAAAGAATGGTAGGTTTTTAGTTAAATCTACTTATAATGCTTTAACTAGCTGTGACTCAGGGCTGCACTTCAAGTATATTTGGAAAGGAAATATCCCAACCAAAATCAAGATCTTCCTTTGGTTACTGGCCAATAATGCCATTCTAACCAAGGATAATATGATCAAAAGAAATTGGAAGGGAGATCCCTCATGTTACTTTTGCAGTCATCAGGAATTTGGAAGGGTGCTACTGATATTCCCAGAAATTTCTCCCAAACTTGGTCATGGTGCTTTGAGGGCATATGAAAGATGAGAAATAAAATCTGCTTTGAGGGCAAAAAACTTCACAACCCTGTTGCAATTATATGTCACGCAGGTGCGCTAATGAAATTCTGGGCAAGCATAATGAAGCATGAAGACCAGGCAACTTGGACCAAAGGAGTGGACAAAATGGTGGAGATTGCGCTCCAACTCCTGGCTCAACAGAATGTGCCGACCAATGAAGCCCCTGTACTGGAGGACGCCCCACCAGATGAAGAACATCAGCAGCTCTGAAGGGAAGCAAGGGAGCCACCATCACCATATGTTTGAGTGCCTAGTCATTTTTGGCGTCTGTGGTTTCGACATATGTTCATCTAGCGTTCGTATGTGCTGTGATAGACTTTAGCCTGCTCACCGCGCCGCGGTCTCCCCTTTCTAGGATGTCTTTCCTTCCTGATACAATCTCTAAACTCTGCTGTATTTCCGTGATGCTTTGCGTAATGGAAATGGGGTATCACCCTTGTTCGAAAAAAAGATACAGCACCTGTTAGTAACTTCTGAATTAGTGACTTCTGTTTTTCTCGTAGCACGTAGAACAAGTTAATGTAAACACACTACTTATAAGAACCAAATTAAACTCAGCAAGAAAATGAAACCCACGATGTATTTGTTAAGATTGATATATCTGCATGAATGCATCCGTCACCTGGACAGAATCTGGCGAGTTGAGATCAAGTTTCTTCCTCAGATCGAAATGTGAATCCAAATTTTTCTATGAATGTAGACTGATTCAATCTAAGTTTTTATATGGATCTGAATTATGTCTCATTTCTTATACAAGCAGCTGCAAGTCTTATCTGTAATGCAACTAGTGCCAATGCCTGTTTTCATCGTTTACACACATTTACACTCATAAATAAGTCAATGAAATCTGTTATTTAGTTTTTGCAGGGATAAAGACCTACATACATACTCCATATGTGAATGCATGTCAGACAGCCGGTGGCTATATGAATGCTATAACTTGCCGATTTGTTAATGATCATTTCACTTGTCCTATGTTAACATGTTGTTGATAGCAGTTCTGTCCTGTTTAGTGTTTTCCAGCTATTATTGCACTTCCTCACCTGCTCAAACATTTATGATTATCCACATAAGCAGAAGATCAGTGAGAAGCAGAGTTTCTTTTGAGATGCGCCAACTATATTTCAGACACTTTTATGATATGTTGGCATACTATTTTTAAAACTTTGTGCACCTACCTTATGAGAAACATTTTATCTCTAGAGATCAGCGCTCCCGACCCCTGAGGCCGGCGCCACCCACCGTCTGTCAATGGTGCAGTCGTCTAACCGCCGGCCCGGGGTCGCGTCTCCAGGTGGCCGGCGGTGCTAACCTCCCCCACCCCCGTGGTAAGGCCCTGGGGCGGGATCTGACGTTGGCGGCCCTCCTGGTGGTTAGGGACGCTGGCGGCTGGCCGGAGCCGTGCCCTTGGGGCCGGATCCGGTGAGCTGTGCCACCCCCTAGTCAGGCCCTGGGGAGCGGGATCTGACATTGGCGGCTTTCGAGGCTTGGTTGTCGTGTCCCCTGCACATGCGGTGGCTGGTCCCATGCTGCCCTCCTCTTCCCGCTACTTGGCCGGGGCGACGTGACGTGGGGAGGGACTGCTGGCCGGGCTCCTTGTCGCCGAGCCGCTATGGTGGTGAGCCATCGACGTTGCGGTGGTGTGGATTGCGTCGTTTCACTCATCTGCATATATCTATCTATTTCGAGGTCCAAAAATGCCAATAATCTTGGCAGCTAACCAATGTTCCCAAGGAACAGTTAATATATTTCTGAATCAAAGAGAAGGTAGACATTATTCCACGAAGATTATAATGCAGGAAAACACTGCAGAATGTGGGAACTTACACCGCACTGCAACTTTATTTATTAAAATTCAAGCATATATTTTTCATAGCATCCACATAGTGTTGTAGTATGACTGTATCCCATGGTTACGCTAGTTTATGTATCTTTTAGCTGGTTAACTGAAGTAGCTTTCAGTGATCCAATCATGTTGCTTAGTGTTCATCAGGGAAGGGGAATTGTAGGGGGGTGATTGGTTGGTCGAATGGGTTTGGGCCAGGATGACAGCACCATACAGGCTGTTGCTATCCTAGTCGAAAGGATGCAAGCTGTCGTATTTGGTTCCAACTTGGAGACGGATCCAGGCTCATAGTTTGCCTGTTTGGTTGCCTGTGCAGATGTTTTTGTTGAATGAGGTGATGCATGGTGCTTGTGATTGGTTTCCAGCACATCAAAAGGTGCAAGCACCCAACGCCTGGTTTGGTGAGGTTACCACCATCGATTTTTCATGAAACAACAACTCACAGGCTTCAGCAAACAGGTTTTGCACATATAAGACCCAAGTAAACGCCTCAGATTACATGTACTTGACCTTGGAGCATAAACGTTCATTAAAGGGACGATTGATTGCCTAAAAATGGATGGTGCAAAAGATATAGCAGTACGAAATGGAGGATAGTTAGCTCCAATGTTCAAGGTTCCTCACAAGGCCAAGTGCATCAGTTGGTTTTAGGGTGAATGGTAATAATCATCACATACTCCTCTTCCTACCAAATGATTAGCCATAGAACTAACACTAGCAGGCCAACACAAAGCACAACACAGACAACAAACATGCACCATGAGTGATTAACCTTCCATCTTCAGCCTCTACCAAATGATCAACTGGAGGAGGAGCATTATCCAAGAGAGGCACTTCATCACCTCCACTGAACTCCAGGTAAGAAGCTTCAGCTTCTTCTAGAGTAGGAAAACTCTGGTGACAGTTATTAGGAAAACCACTGACATGGGTATTGGCCATTGCCCATGAACTATAGACTCCAGGAACCCTGCCGCGGTACACAACATACCAGGCCATGTGATCCTTTGAAAACACAAGAACAAATGTTAGATTGAGGCATTGCTTTGTATAATCCAAATGATTTGCCTCAGATAAATTTGCCATTCCATACATGCTTGGACTTGGAGCTTAAGGTAACTGCCAGTTCCTCACAAGTCCAAAGTCATGACAATATAATCCTTAAAGTTTTTGGCAATGATTTCATCATTGGCACAAACCCACAACAACAGAAACATGGCATGTGTGCGGAATTGAAGATCTCTGGTTTGGTACAACCCAAATCGTAGATCATCCACTCCTCACAGATGACATGGTTCAAATAAAGAACAATGACAGATTGTCAAGTGGCCTCAGAAATTTGTATCAGGTTTTCTCACTATTTCAAAGCACAAATCATTGGTGGCAGCCATGTTGCTCAAATCCAAATATCATTAACAAGCAAACACATGTGAGCCATGCAATGTTGAAGACCATCCACAGGTTGCCTTCAGCTTGAAACCTATTACAGGTCTCAATTGTTGCATTCCTGTGGATGATGTTGCAACACTAGATGAATCACATCAAAACAACAAAAAAGCAATGCAAGGATACAAGGCAGCGACCTCATTTGTGTAAGTTTTCATCATAGGCCAGGAAAATCATTCAACAACCATCATTTCCCGGTGCCTTAGGTCTTCTGACATCACACAAACAAGCAACAACACAAATTAGCAGTGGTTCAAGACATTCTTGGCAAGGGCCCTGTTGTTCCACATTGCAGTGGCCCATTCCTCCCTCTGAGCTACCCAGACTGCATTGTCAGGGACGTCATCATGCTCATTAGGGTTGTTGTTTGGGTCACAGGACTCCTCAGCAGGGACATGCTCATCTTCCCCAAACCTCAATATCCAATTGTGTAGGATATAGCAAGCCAGGACCAACTTCACTTGAGTTTTGTAGGGGTGGAAGGGTTTGTTGTCTAGAATTCTAAACCTATTCTTCAGAGCTCCAAAAGCTATCTCAATTGTGACCCTTAAAGAAGAGTGCCTCAGATTGAAGAGCTCCCTCCTATTTTGGGGCCTGTTGTTTCCATACTCCCTCAAGTGGTACCTTGTACCATGAAAAGGAGGCAAAAAACTAGGCCTGACAGCATAACCAGCATCCACAGGATAGAATTTCCCTAGATAAGGTTTAAACAAGGGCATATTTTAGATGTTTAGCTATGGTAAAATACTATTGATACCTTCATATGCATAGAATTTTACCTGTAGGAACTCTAAGGCCATCATCTCTCTGTAGGGCATCTGACAGAATAAGGGCATCATGTACAGATCCCTCCCAACCAGCTAAGACATAAGTAAACCTCAGATCAAATGAGACAACAACCAAAACATTCTAGGTAGGGCATTGCTTCCTACCTCTAAATGCTGCTTGCATTATCTTGGGCACTCTAGTTAAGACATGGGTTCCATCAATGGCTCCAATGCAATCTTACAGGAAGTTGAAATTGGATGTGTATCAGTGATTCAATTATAATTATAGTAACTTAGGGCCTGCAAAGCAATGAACATGTGTACCAACCTTGAAATAGGGGTACCACCTTCTGCTACCATGGTTTTGGGTGGGACATTTGTGCCAGGAGGGACAATTATCTCATTCTTGAGCTCTCCTATGGCATGCAAGACTTTCTGGAAGAACCTACTGATGGTCTCACCAGATCTCTTGAAAGTGAGATCTATGACTCTGAACCTCTCATTATGGCCTACAACGTGCAAGAACATGGCTACCTGCTCCTCAACAGTAGTATTGATGCTGTCTATGACCAACTCTAGCTCTAAGAAGATCACATAGCTAGAAAAAAGGTGCCCTTCTCATCCTAAGCTGGTTCACACATTGCACATCATCTGAATTGTAGATGTAGTTAAGGTTGCGCATCCTCTATTGGTCCCTCTTTGTCATGGGGCCATAGGAAATGGATATGGGAGCTGATAGTCTTGCCCTAAACCACATGAAAAACCAGCTTGCAACTACAGTAACCATAGCAGCAGAGGCTCTACGGCAATCTTCACGGTCCATTGCTAACAAAAAGAAGCGCCCAATTAGTTAAATGTACACTATGGTCGCGGTTGCCACACCAAATGGTGGCCATCCAGTGCCATAATTATCTCAAAAAACAATAATCATTGACCTAGGCTTTAGTTCGTGAAAGAACCAACTGAACAGAATAACAACTAGATCACAACATCATTGCAAATTGCCATCTATCTCATATTTTTTTAGAAAAAAAACATCATTGCTCAGTGCAAATGCCATAGAATTTGACAAATCAACATGACAGACTAATTGTATATTGAACAACATGACAACCATAATTGAAATGGAAAAATAGGACGCTGTTGCCACTAAAACTGGTGGCCCTCTAGCACCTAATCTGGCATCAATCAGTCATGAGGTAAAAGCAAAATGACAAGCATGTCTACAATTTCATAGAGCTCAGTTCTATTGACAAAACAAATCAATCATCGACAAATGGCAATGAGCTCAGTTTAAAGAAATATCATCAGGCAACAACACCTGCTTCATTAGGTAGTCTGAACAAAGCATAGTCCAAATCGGGCAACACACACAAATCTATGCATAGCACAACCTGATTTGCATCACAACGGCATAGATCTAGGGGTACAGGAAGAACAAGAACCCTAGGCAACATCGCACCGGGCCAAATGTAAAGAAATCGAGATACAGGGAGAGGGGTAAGGCAAGGTATACCAGCCAAGGCACCGGAGAACCACCAAGGGTTCGCCGCCGGAGGGAGACGTCGACAATGAACCGACCAAGAGGGAACCGAGAGAGCTCACCGAGAGAGTGGAGGCACAGGAGGAGTAGAGAAATGAGGCGGTAACCCTAACTCCACCACCGCGGCCAGCATTTTACGCGCGCGGTGGAGCCGTCTCCCGCCATCCTTTCCCGCGCGAGATTAGGGTTCCCGCGCTGCGCCCCACGGGCCGGGACGGCGATGGAAGCTCGAGTTGAGGATATGGCACGAGCTGGGACAGAGGGGCCAAAATGAACGACGCGGTGTGGGTAAAGGATGCGAGCAGGGCAACCAAACAAGCGGAAGGTGACGTCAACGAGCAGGGATGAGCGGGCAACCAATCGCACCCATAGTACGTGTTATTTCTAGTACGGAGAGGCTGCCACTACAGTTCTGCAGGAATGACATCCGTGTGTGAGACCATGGGGACCAAGTGCCGCCGCTCGACACCAAAGCAATCCGCTTACCGCTTCACGCCCCTACTCAACTGCGACATCGCAACATTGTTAGGAGTCGGGCCAACGGCGTCGGGAGATCATCTAGTACGGCGGCCGCACGGTGCAGGCGGGATGCAGACCAACGTCAGGGGAGGACGCAGTTAGGTGGCGTTGCGTCCGCACGGCCCAGGAGGGACGCGAGAAGGATGGACTCGCCCTTGAACGGGGTGTTGTCCTCATCAGCGCGTTGAACAATAGCGCCCGCCACTTCAGCGGTTCGTGCGTTGAGGCTCTAGTGGTGACACCCCACGGTCTCCATCTGTTGCGGGAGTGGTGGGGAGGGTTGGGGCGCTTCTTCACTGAGGCGTTCTCTCGAGATCAGGATGTGGAAGGTGGCGGCTAGGGTTTCACGAAGGCCGAGGAGTCTCGGGTGGAGGAGAGGTGAGTGGGAAGCCCTCATCAAGCATCTAATCTCAGTCTTTGGATCTGACGTAGAAATGTTATGAGCCCTTGATTTCGAAGAAAGAAAATTCCGTGTGAAGTATTCCATTATAGTAGAGATAAAAATAAATTGTGAAATACACAATATTACGTACCTGGGCAGTGGACCTTAGTTCAAATAGCTAATTTCCATATCATGTACATGAAGAAAATAAAAGGCTTAAAATTTATGAAAATCAAGTTCATATAAAATAGCTATGCGCTATGAACCAGCTAACCCAACCAACCCATGGTCCTGTTCGGCTGGTCTGGACTGGACAGAATTTGGCTGGTCTGCCATATTCGGCTGGTTTTGGCTGATTAATTCAGCCATATTCAAAATTAAATGGACAGTCCACCACTCATACCGTGACGTCATTGGACTAGATCTTGTGTTCGGCTGGTTTTGGATGATTAATTCAGTCATACTCAAAATTAAATGTACCAGCCAAACAGAACCCATATCTTTATCTTTATCTTTATTTTTATCTTTACTAGTACGAAATCTGCCCCACTGCAGCTGGGTCGCCACCCTTTCTCGACGATTTTGATGGCATAGTGCCGTAACGTCGTGAAAATGATCCTGTTCTAGAGTCTTCTCTCGTGCCCGAGCACACACCAACGCGACTTTGCACCGCCCGTCCTCTGCCTGAAGCGTCGTCACTACGATCGCCAGCTCAATCACCAATTCACCATTTCTTTCCGTCTCCGTCGCGGCCGCCTCCACCACTGCAATTGCCTGCACTCCTCTCCCGCAAGCGAGTGGTGCGGCACAAGGCCGCAGCACCAGATGACAGCCACGGGCACCTGTAGAATAAACCAATAGGGGTCGGCTCCACGGCTACGAGCATGAGGGCAGCGAGATATAAATCTGCAATATTCTCTATTGGTTTCCTATTGTATTAAACATATACTTTTTTTTTTGGGCTGGCTTGTGCATCCTAACTATAGATTTATTCTACAGGT
>CM041639.1:8306651-8325833 GCA_023333625.1 Bothriochloa decipiens | reverse complement strand
ATATTTAGCTTGCGATATGCTCTTTTTTGAATGATGAACATATCTACATGCAGACCGTGAATATGATTGATGACCGTGGGCCTACTACATGTCTTGATGATGAGGAATCATTGTTCCCTGTTCGAGAGTCTGTCACACAGATGGTTTTTCAAACCGCCAAGTCTGTTTTGGGACTTACATCTTATATTGGTATATATAACACTCTTGCTTTTCCTTTTATATGAAATTTATACAAGACTGCCGTAATCTTTTTCGATGCTGGCTAACTATACATGGACTATATTAAAGTAGAAAAAAAACATGAGATTACATATAAGCTCCGTGAAGTTCTCTTTTTTATATACATATATAAGCTCTGTGAAGTTTGCCTAATACTGTTTTTAAGAGTTTGTATGATGGTGCTGCAATTTTTTTTTATATTGGTTAATTATTAGACATGGGCTGTAATTGCACTAGAATAAAAGAGTTTATATACAAGGTTTGTTAAATTTTCCACTGATTGATTATACATACTATACATAATATACAGATGGCAATCTCTTGAAACGCTGTTCTGGATTCTTAATTGGCTGGAACGAGGACACCAAATGTGGTACTATCTTGACATCTGCCAATTTATTGTGCACCAAAACTCCAAATATTGATAGCTGGTCATGCCCACGTGAGTATGCTCCTGATGCAGAGGTGAGATTCTAAATTCTAATGCATCACTTAGATTACTCATTATAATAGATATCCATTTCATAACATTTGTGTTGTCCTTGTACCAGTATGTGACTGTATTTTCATAAACTATTCCAATGTATTGTTATTCAACACTTACATTTAATCATAATCAAATGCACTATCATCTATGTATTGATACCAAACAACTATTGTAAATGTTGGCCCTTGATCTCCTTGCACATGTGAGCAGTAAGCTCACCAGCACCCACCCACACCCTTATAAACTCACGGCCGTAGGATGAAGAATGCTGCTGCTGCTGTGTGGTTAAGCCTTGCTCCAAGTTATCTTCTACTTTAGTTAATTATCAAATTCAGTGTAATGCCCTTGAGCTGACAAAGCTGGTGGAGTAGATAAGTTATGTTGAAATTTTTTAAAAAGCAATAATGATAATATAAATCTACCTGAATAAAAATATTATGGAGCGTGTCTCTTTAATGTTCTTTTGCTGTTTTTGGGGGAAAAAAATGTCATTTACTCTTGTTGTTTCAGGTGAAGATTCATTTGTTAGATGACAGTACTCAAAAGGGCACATTAATCAATTATCACAAGCACTACAATATTGCTCTGTTTGAGGTGGATATGAATATGTCTACAGAGTTACCTCCTGTTAGCGAGCAACTTGTAGACTATGGCCAAGAGGTTTTTCTTATTGGAAGGGATGAAAAGCTAAATCTAAATGCCTCTTATGGCAGAGTGCAATACATAGATAGAGGATATTACAATCACAATCACTATATGTACCTTGAATGTGAATTCGCCAAGGTACTAATGTAACTACTCATGTGTTTTTTTATTTACAATCTGATATAATTTTTCTTGATTTCTCAATTATCACATAACATTTTAGACTATTGTTGTCAGCAAACCTTATTATGATAAATGTAACAGTTTGGTGATGGAGGGCCAGCCATTGACAGACAGGGAAGAATTGTGGGAATGGCCAACCCCACTTCAGAAGCAGCATTCATTCCTCATTTATTTACACTTTAAGTGCCTGCGTATGTGGAAGGATTTCAAGTAAGTATTGCTTTTCAGTTCTATTACCTAGTCACTTCATAGTGATTCTTGATGCACTCCATTGTTTTTGTTTAACATTTATGAAATTCATTTAGATGTTATGTACTTATAATATGTTTTGAAAAATTGCAAAAGTTACTCCATATCTTTGGTTTTGAAATAGTCACATCGTTGTAAATTTCTACCCTCGGTTTCAATGCAACAATCACCACAATGCACAATCAAGTGGTTTTCGTAACAAACAAATATAGCAAGTGTTTGTTTTTTTGCAACAAAATCGGGTGGGGTCTCAATCGAAATGGCCCATGGGGTGTTCTCACATCATTTGATACCATGTTTACAACATTTCTTGAGTATATAACTATACACCATTTCAATCCTCAACAAAAACAATAAAGGGGCAATTCTCACATCACACATTTGGTTTTGCCTATCTCTTCTGAAATCTGACCAATATTTATTTGGCATAGGTGTGTACCCCGGCTGCACCTTGGACTGAAGATTAAATCTGTTCAGTTTCTTATGAGCTTCACTAGAGAAAAATAGTTAGTTGTTTCCTTGTTAGGTGTGTACGCAAGGACGCCGAGCGCGCGGCCAGGAACCAGGAGGGGCAGGCGAGTGGCTAGGAGGAAAGATAGTTAGTTGTTTCCTTGTTAGGCTAATCCTAGAATTAAGGAGAGCCTTCTCCATCTGTTAGGCGAAGGGCTATATATTCTGTACGCTGGAACCAATTGAGATTAAGCAGAAAGTTATCCCTAATCTCCCTATCTCTCTACAAACCGACGGCTGAGGGGCATAACCTCGCCGGCGTGACGGACGGCGGCTACGAGCTACGTAGCCGAGGTCCGGCCAGTCAGGGGTACGAGGCCCTTGACAACCTGGTATCACGGTCTCGTCGATCCTCGCCCACGCGCTCCGATCACTCGTCCACCGCAGACCCACACCCGCCGCCGCCGCCATCACCGCAAAGCTCCATCGCAGCCATGGCTGAAACCACCCTTGCCGACTTGCTCGCCGAACTGAAAACCCTCAGCACCGAGGTGTCCTCCCTGAAGTCCGACATGGCGGCCCTGAAGGACAAGTCCTCGTCGTCATCAGACAACGACGGCGGCCGTCGCCCGGACGGGCCGCGCGATCAGGATCCGTTCTTCAAGCACAAAAAGTGGGATTTTCCCCGCTTTGATGGCACTGTCGATCCAATGCTCTTCATCAACAAATGCGAGTCGTATTTCCGCCACCATCGCACCATGGGGGAGGAACGCGTTCGGATGGCATCTTACCATCTGGACGACGTCGCACAGCTATGGTACAACCAGCTCGAAGAGGACGACGGCGCACCATCCTGGGGTCGGTTCAAGGACCTCCTCAACGAACGCTTCGGGCCGCCACTCCGCTCCGCCCCGATGTTCGAGCTCTCCGAGTGCCGCCGTACCGGAACCGTCGAGGAATACGCCAATCGCTTCCAAGCCCTCCTTCCCCGAGCCGGGCGGCTTGATGAGTCCCAACGGGTCCAACTCTTCACCGGCGGTCTCCTTCCGCCCCTGAGTCACGCGGTGCGCATCCATAATCCCGAGACGCTCTCCGCCGCGATGAGTCTGGCGCGTCAGGTGGAGCTCATGGAGATCGACAAGTCCCCTCCGGCCCCGGTCCGGCCAGGCGCCCGTGGTCTGCTGCCGCCACCGCCGCCTCGTCCGGCCCTGCCTGCGCCGCCACAGCCGCTCGCCCTGCCCGCGCCCCCGGCGGGTGCCGAACAGGGTCGTCGCGAGGGCAACTAGCGGCGCCTCTCCACGGCGGAGCAGGCGGAACGTCGCCGCCTTGGCCTATGTTTTAACTGTGACGAAAAATATTCTCGTGGCCATAACAGGTTTTGTAAGCGGCTCTTCTTCATCGACGGTGTGGAGATTGAGGACTCCGACGACACCGCTGCCGCAGGGGACAAGGAGGCTCCCTGTTTCTCGCTGCAGGCCGTGGCGGGCGTGTCCGTGGCAGACACCATGCAACTTGCCGTGCAGCTGGGGGCCGCCTCGCTCGTCGCGCTCCTTGACTCGGGCAGCACCCACAATTTCATCTCCGAGGAGGCCGCGCGGCGCTCCGGCCTGCCTCTCTGCCACCGTCCCCGTCTCACGGCCATGGTGGCCAATGGCGAGAAGATTACCTGCGTGGGCGTCATCCGCGACGCGCCCCTGCTCATCGCCGGCGCCAGCTTCCCGGCGGAGCTCTTCGTCATGCCCCTGGCCGGGTACGACATCGTCCTGGGCACCAAGTGGCTCGGTGCGCTGGGACCCATCGTCTGGGACCTGGCCAACCGGCGCATGTCCTTCCAGCGCGGGGGCTGCTTTGTCTCCTGGACTGGCGTGGCCACTGCGGCTGGCCCGGCTGTGCGCACCCTGGCGGCCGGCGAGCCTCTCCTGGAGGCCCTCCTCGACTCGTTCGCGGACGTGTTCGCCACTCCAGCCGGCCTTCCACCCAAGCGCGCCCACGACCACCGCATCTTGCTGAAGCCCGATGCGCAGCCGGTTGTCGTGCGTCCCTATCGGTACCCGGCTGCCCATAAGGACGAGCTGGAGCGGCAATGCGTGGCCATGATGGAACAGGGGATCGTCCGCCGCAGCGACTCGCCGTTCTCGTCGCCCGTCCTCCTTGTGAAGAAGCCAGACGGTTCATGGCGCTTCTGCGTCGACTACCGGGCCCTGAACGCCATGACCGTCAAGGACGCTTTCCCGATCCCAGTGGTCGACGAGCTGCTGGATGAGCTCAACGGCGCCAAGTTCTTCACCAAGCTCGACCTGAGGTCGGGGTACCACCAGGTCCGCATGCGGCCCGAGGACATCCACAAGACGGCCTTTCGCACACATGAAGGCTTGTACCAGTTTCTGGTCATGGCGTTCGGCTTGTGCAACGCGCCGGCCACCTTCCAAGCCCTGATGAATGATGTCCTCCGGCCGTTTCTCCGCCGCTTCGTCCTGGTATTTTTTGATGATATCTTGGTTTACAGCAGCACATGGGTAGATCACCTGCGGCACCTGCGTGCGGTCCTCGACGAGCTTCGCTGCCACCAGCTCTTCGTCAAGCGCACCAAATGCTCCTTCGGTACCACCGCCGTCGCGTACCTCGGCCACGTCATCTCCGCGGCGGGCGTCGCCATGGATCCGGCCAAGGTGCAGGCCATCCATGCCTGGCCGACACCGCGCTCCGCCCGTGCTGTTCGTGGGTTCCTCGGACTCGCGGGATATTACCGCAAGTTCGTGCATAACTACGGCACGGTGGCCGCACCCCTCACGGCGCTCCTCAAGAAGGATGGATTCGCTTGGGACGACGCCGCGGCCACAGCGTTCTCGGCGCTCAAGGCGGCGGTCACGTCGGCCCCCATTCTTGCCATGCCCGACTTCGCCAAGATGTTCATCGTCGAGTGCGACGCGTCGACGGCGGGTTTCGGCGCCGTTCTGGTCCAGGAGGGACACCCGCTGGCCTACTTCAGCCGGCCAGTGGCGCCTCACCACCGCGCCCTAGCCGCGTATGAACGCGAGCTTATTGGCCTGGTTTAGGCCGTCCGGCACTGGAGGCCCTACCTCTGGGGGCGCCGCTTCCTCGTCAAGACGGATCACTACAGCTTGAAGTACCTCCTCGACCAGCACCTCGCCACGATCCCGCAGCACCACTGGGTCGGCAAGCTCTTGGGCTTCGACTTCTCAGTGGAGTACCGCTCCGGCGCCACGAACACGGTCGCCGACGCACTCTCCCGCCGCGACATCGAGGACGGCGAGTTGCTGGCCATCTCGGCGCCCCGGTTCGACTTCATCGAGTGCCTTCGACACGCCTAGGCCACGGACCCTGCACTGGTCGCCATCCACGACGCGCTCCGAGCGGGCACCCGCGCGGCGCCGTGGGCCATCACCGACGGCATGGTCGCCCTCGCGGGCCGCCTCTACATTCCCCCGGCGTTGCCGCTTCTCCAGGAGATCCTGGCCGCGGTCCACGAGGATGGCCACGAGGGCATCCACCGCACACTGCACCGCCTCCGGCGTGATTTCCATTTTCCCAATATGAAACGTTTGGTGCAGGAGTTTGTGAAGGCGTGCGCCACCTGCCAGAAGTACAAGTCGGACCATCTGCGCCCGGCCGGTCTGCTACAGCCGCTGCCCATCCCTTCCAGCGTGTGGGCTGACGTCGGCATTGATTTCATTGAGGCACTTCCCCGGGTGCAGGGCAAGACGGTCATCTTCTCCGTCGTCGACCGCTTCAGCAAGTACTGCCACTTTCTCCCGCTGGCCCACCCCTACACCGCCGAGTCCGTCGCCCAGGCCTTCTTCGGCGACATCGTTCGCCTTCATGGCGTGCCGCAGTCCATCGTCTCGGACCGCGACCCGGTGTTCACGTCCGCGTTCTGGACTGAGCTCATGCGGCTCACCGGGACCAAGCTTTTCATGTCGTCCGCGTTCCACCCGCAGACGGATGGCCAGACGGAGGCAGCCAACAGGGTGATCGTCATGTACCTCCGCTGCTTCGCCGGTGACCGTCCTCGCCAGTGGCTTCGTTGGCTACCGTGGGCGGAGTACATCTACAACACGGCCTTCCAGTCGTCGCTCCGGGAAACGCCGTTCCGCGTGGTCTACGGCCGCGACCCGCCGACCATCCGTTCGTATGAGCCCGGCGAGACGCGCGTGGCTGCTGTGGCCCAGGAGATGGAGGAACGCGCGGCCTTCCTCGACGACGTCCGCTACCGTCTCGAGCAGGCCTAGGCGGTCCAGAAGCGTGTCTACGACCAGCATCACCGCCCAGTGGAGTACCAAGTCGGCGATTGGGCTCTCCTTCGGCTCCGGCAGCGTCAAGCGGCGTCCCTGCCACGTACCACCTCCGGCAAGCTCAAGCCCCGGTTCGTCGGGCCGTACCGCGTGGTGGAGATCATCAACGCCGCGGCTGTTCGGCTCGAGCTGCCTCCGGGGGCCCGTCTCCATGATGTGTTCCACGTCGGGGTGCTCAAGAAATTCGTCGGCACGCCGCCCTCAACGCCCCCGGCACTGCCGGCCACCCACAACGGCGCTGTGATGCCGGTGCCAGACAGGATCACTGATGCCCGGCTGGCGCGAGGAGTGCGTCAGGTGCTGGTCCAGTGGAAGGATGAACCAGCCGCGTCCGCAAGCTGGGAGGACTTCGACGACTTCCGTGCTCGGTTCCCTGATTTTCAGCTCGGGTACGAGCTGGTCTTCGACGGCGGGAGAGATGTCATGTGCGGGCGCACATACGCCCGGCGCAGGAGGGTCCGCGACGTACGCAGGGATGCCGAGCGCGCGGCCAGGAACCAGGAGGGGCAGGCGAGTGGCTAGGAGGAAAGATAGTTAGTTGTTTCCTTGTTAGGCTAATCCTAGAATTAAGGAGAGCCTTCTCCATCTGTTAGGCGAAGGGCTATATATTCTGTACGCTGGAACCAATTGAGATTAAGCAGAAAGTTATCCCTAATCTCCCTATCTCTCTACAAGCCGACGGCTGAGGGGCATAACCTCGCCGGCGTGACGGACGGCGGCTACGAGCTACGTAGCCGAGGTCCGGCCAGTCAGGGGTACGAGGCCCTTGACAAAATGACAAAGAACTAAATTGCTGTAAAATAATTGTGTAAGAGCACTAGAGCAACAGTAGATCACTAATTAGTAGTTAGTGTAAGAGCATTCTAAATACTTAGTACCACCACTTACATGATTCAAAACTAAAAAATTATACTAAGTGTAAACTAATAGTGCAAGGGCACCACAAATACTTACTTACTTGAGCTAATTCACTCCTATTATGCTCACAGCTATATGCGCAAATATAGAAGACAACTTTTGGAGCTCATATATCTCACCATGTTTATGCTCTTGATATTTTTATTTGCTCGAATTTTCAGCTTGAGATGCTGCTGCTGAGTACATGTGAGCATTTTCTTGATAATGGAGGTGTTCTTGGTTCAAATGTGGATCTTGTGGTGAGTTTAGCTTTCATTTGCAATTTACTTTGTTTCTTGTACTTGTCCCTAACTAGCAAACTTATTTTTTATAACTTATCAGATTGAAGTGTGTAAGTAAATAGAAAGTAAACGAATTGGACGGGTTCTTGTTAGAATGTTTTATATTGCTCTTTTACCCACACCTTGGTATTGTATTTCCATGATGATGTTCTTTTTTATGTTTTCCTTATTCTTGTTTACAGTTAAACAATAATGACTGTGAACTGAGCTATGTCGAACTTCTTCATGACTTATCAGATTGAATAATCTTGTTCTGGATGAGATTAATCATTGGCACTAATAAAGGTGTTTTATCTTTGTAGGTTGGTTTGTTCGAGATGCGCAAACAAAAACGTTGCACTAAAACGTTGACATTAAATGTATCTGATGACATGGAGGTTATTGCAAAAGGTGTGCATCCCTTCTTTCAACCCTATCAAATTTGCTTGCTGGTGGATGGCAAAAATGTTTCTTCTCTGCAATCGAATTTTGCAGCTGTTCTTGCAATATTAGTTAGACATACACTTTTAAACACTACAACCCCTGCAACCTAACTTTTTTCCTTTTTATGTTGGGAGGGGGAGCGGGGGGGTTGGGGGGGGGGTGTTAAAGAACTATAATTTGAGATGCAGGGTGCAGTAGGATTTTCACCGTTTCCAGTCCTTGCTACAACACTTGTTTCTTTTTTCTTTCGTACCTGCCTCACTAGTGCCATATTTGTGCTCACTAGTGCCATATTTGTACACAATACACTTACAGACAGTTCAAGGATTGGATCACAACAACAACAACATAGCCTTTTGTCCCAAGCAAGTTGGGGCAGGCTAGAGATGAAACCCAAAAGAGACCAGGAAACAAAGGACACATAGAGGGTATAAGAAAAAAGGATTACGGTTCAGGCACGTCAATTGCTAGTCTCCAAGCGCTTCTATCCATAGCTAAATCCTTAGGGATATTCCACTCCTTAAGGTCTCTCTTAACCGACTCATTCCAAGTCAGTTTAGGTCGACCTTTACCGTTCTTTACATTATCGACCCGCTTTACTACCCTACTACGCATCGGCGCCTCAGGTGGCCTCCGTTGGACATGGCCAAACCATCTCAACCGATGTTGAATCAATTTCTCCTCAATTGGTGCCACCCCAACCCTATCCCGAATATCGTCGTTCCGGACTCTATCCGGTGATGAGGGTGATGTACTTAGTTGGAACTTTGTGCTTTTCCAAGGCCCACCACATGATATTTCTCGGTACTTTGTCATATGCCTTCTCGAGGTCAATAAAGACCATGTGCAAGTCCTTCTTCTGCTCCCTATCTCTCCATCAACTGTTGTAATAAGAAAATCGCCTCCATGGTCGACCTACCAGGCATAAACCCAAATTGGTTTTGGGTCACACTTGTCACTCTTCTTAGGCGATGCTCGATAACCCTGTCCCAGAGCTTCATCGTATGGCTCATCAACTTAATCCCACGGTAATTAGTACAACTTTGAACATCTCCCTACGGTAATTAGTTCAAGGATTGGATAACTCAGCTATAAGCTAAGCAAAATCTGATTTTAGAACATTGGGATGTAAATGGTTGTGATGTGGCTAAAGACAGTTTCGGGTTCGTGCTGATGCCTCTTATTACTAAGAACTAATTTTAACAAAAATAGGTACTATGTTCTCAATAGATGATTCCTACATGTCTATTTGCCTCCAACATTTAGTCATGCACTTTTTGACACTACAAACTGCAACCTTCCTTCCCCCCCCCCCTTTTTTTTTGGTTGGGAGGGCCCTCCAACATACTAGTTATTAGTAATATGATAATTATTTGAAATTTTTAGATGTTAATGATCGAAGTTAGAAAAATTGACTTAGGACAAGGTCAAAGTGAACTATAATTTGAGATGGTGGGTGTAGTAGCACTGTGTCCGTTTCCAGTCCTTGCTACACTTGCTTCTTTTTTCGTTTGTACGTGGCTCACTGGTGCCACATTTGTACACAGTACACTTCAGTTCAAGGATTGGACAACTCCGCTAAATAGCTGAGCAAAATCTGATTTTAAAATATTGGGATGTAAATGGTTGTACGTGGCTAAAGACAGTTTGGGGTTCATGCTGATGCCCCTTATTACTAAGAATTAGTTTTAACAAAAGTAGGTACTAAAAAGTCAATATTTATTGGGGTAAAAAAAGAGAAACAAATTATAATTTAAAACGGACGGACTACTATGTTCTCAATGTTGTAGATGATACCTACATGTTTATTTGCCTCCAACATTTATGCTAAGAAGCTTTTGTCATCTAATAACACTGATCTTTCTATTGTGTAGGTAGGTACCCTGTCTCTGCAGCACTAAAAAACTCTGTCGATATGAGCTCACGTAAGTCAATTACCCCATGTTGTGAATGAGCTTACTAGAGTAATGTCTGGGAAATCTAGTAGAAGGGCTGTATTGAGCACTCATGAAATGATAGTAATATAAAAGGGCGTACCCAGTGCCGTAGGCTCCCGTACTACGGGGTCTGGGGAAGGGAAAATAGCCAGCAGCCATCCCTGCATAAATGTGCAGAGGCTGGGGCTTGAACCGTGGACCTTTTGGTCACAGACGGTAAAGCTCTACCGCCTGCAGCGGTAATATAATTCTTTTAATTTTGATTTCCAGGACAGGAGACAAGTCATCTGACAAGTGACAGGGAATTTAGGTTTGTGATTTCGTAATGAAGTGTAGACTCTTATGTATTAGGTCTTGGAACCACTCATCATGGAGTTTCGTTGTCCGTGGTGACCTGATGCATGCTAATGTCAGATGACTGCACTGTGATTTTGGATTGTGTGCAAACTGTGAACCACTGATCATGGAGTTTAGTTGTTCGTGGTGACCTGATGGTAATTCCAGATGACGGCATTGGGCATGCGGTACTTGATGTATAAACCTGTACTTTGTGGGTTGGGGATGTATTACTTAACATGTTTAGGTCTTGTTTGGATGCATGTCTATCCACCTCAATCCATGTGTTGGAGTGGACTGAAATTGAACTTCTGATTACCTCCACTTCAACACATGTGGATCGAGATGAATACATGCGCACTCAAACAAGACTTTAGGGTGTTAGTTGTAGTCTCAATCCAAGTGGATTGGAGGGCATTGATGATTTGATTACAAGTCAAAATCCCTCTCTTTGATCCCCTTGGATTGGGGATGAAACAAACAAGCCCTTTCCTAAAATAAATTGAGTTATCAAAATATTGCTGAAATCTATTGGTTATTTGGAGTTCATAAAAAATGTTTTGCTTCTTTATTATAAGATATATATAGAAGAAACGCGCTGAAGGGCGGCCCTGATGCAAGCGGTAGAGCTTTACCGTCTGTGACCAAGAGGTCCAGGATTCAAGCCCCAGCCTCTGCACATTTGTGTGGGAAAGATTGTTGGCTATTTTTTCTTCTTCAGACCTCGCAGTGCGGGAGCCTACGGCACTGGGTACGTCCTTTTATAGAAGAAACGCGCTGCTGCTTTCGCTCTGAGAGATATCCCTCTACTATGCGAACCGGGGAAAACTGGAGTGGTTATGACACGTCAGCTGCTAAAATAGAGTGCAAGATGAATGCTGAAAAAATCTTTTTACACCCCATGAGACCACATGCCAGGGGAATTGAAAAGAATCTTCCTAAAAGTGATGGATTCTTTCTAAATGCAAGGTGACTTCATGCATACCGGTTACCAAGCTCACGGGTCATGGCAGCAGGGGACAAGTAACCTGTGAGAGTACCAGTACTGAAGGAGATCGGTTCATAGTGTTCTAGTAGACTAGCGGTGTCCTCTATTGACAGGCACCCCAAAAAAAAAAATGTCCCACGGGGTAGTCCGTTGATGAGGGTTCATATTCTTTTTTTTGGTACATATGGATTCGCCTCTGCAAGAGTCTAAAACCCAGTTGATTCAAGTACGTGTCGTCTCCAGACTTTTAATAACAGAGTAACAGGCGTGAAGCACAAGAAAACTTTGGTCCTGATATTCATTCACTATACAAGTTAAATGAGTCACACAGGGTTCTTAACTTCTTGTCCAACAAAGTTAACAGAAAATCTTTGTAAATCAAAATCGCGGTTTTTAACCCAGCAAATAAAACCTGGGAGACAAATCTAGGCCATGTAATAGCAGCACCAGGCCATTGATGTTTTCGACGAGTTATTTTTGGATGATCAAATCTGTGTTAACACGAGTATATTAATTGGCATGCGTCATGAGGTTTCATCTGATGCTCCAAACAAGTTATCTGCCACCATAAAATGGTTACAACAAATTTTGTACAACCCAACAAAACCCTCTCAACTCTCATCTCATCCATGATTTTACATCTCTATGCCATCCTGCGCCAAATTCTGCAGATCCTCCTCGGTCAACAGAGTCTTTTTGCCACCTCTTCCCGTCTTGTCGTGTGGAAACTGTTGCAGAGCAGGTATTACTATTACTATGACAAACAACAGAGCAGGTTTGGTACTTCAGTCAATGCTGGTGATAAAGAGAGACGAAAAGGCCAACAATTTGATACAATGTTCAGTGCCGGCCAACAATTTGATACAATGTTCAGTGCTATTGAAGCTTTCCTAGGAGAATTCTTTATATAGGGGGGAAAGGAATCTTGTTAATTGCAAACACCAAGCCTGGCACTATAGCTTCTGGATGATAATAAAATTGGCCTCAGACTGCTTTTTCAGTTAATTTGCGTCTTACATAATGCAAATCACAATAGCCCAAAGCAACAGAAGCTTCAAGGTTAATTTTGTAAAACATACCTCACGAGCTATATGGAGAGCCATATCAGTGCTCAGATTTAGGTGAGGATCATGCATATGCGACAGTATCCACCCAGGCAACTTAGACCGTTTATCATGCCGACTATATCTGTAATCAAGAAAAGAATTTACCAGAGGTAGAAATTCACATAAAACATTAACATAGCAGGGAAATGAGCACAACAAACGGCATTATGTGGCATCGAAGTATGGATGCAATTTTGCTGGAATTCAGATATAAAAATAAATAAAATCAAGCTTTCCACTTATGGTCAATAAGACCCAAAATAAAGGGAGTATGATTTGCATAGAGGTCCATAAACATGTAAGTATCAAGCCAAGCAATGGTTATGAAGAGAAAATTGTTGGTGAAAATACACGGTGACCAAATGCACACAGTTTAGTTGGAAAGTTCACATTCATGCATAATTTAATACTTCATAAGCATGTCACCTCTTGTTGATATTTTAATAGAGGTTTAAACTCAAGCAGCGGTTTCGAGACCGCTACCTGTTCGGCTGGTTGTTTCAGCGCTACCGCAACAGTGTGTGGTTGTTCTCTCGCACAAAATGCTGCATACAGCAGCAGCCAGCTGGCTTTCAGATGAAGCAAACAGGCTGGAGCCGATTGGTCAGCATATTATATGTGGGTGTCTTCATGCTCAGCTATGCTAGAACTCAGTGTGCCAAAGCAGTAATCAGGCACCTCTTGTGAGAAAATATCATCATCCCATAATCAGCTTTGGAGCTAATAGCACAACCAACACATTGGGCCACTTGCCTCTGACATTAATGAGATTTCAAATTTACTTCAACAAATTTTGATAGAAATGTCTCGACGACATAAGGATAAGAGGTGTCAATAAAAGGAGTGTTATTTTTCCTGGAAGTAATAATGTTATTACCAAAGCATCAAATGTTAGCAAGTCACGCTCCTTTATCTGAAAAGTTTCCCGGAGTTACTCCAATCTAGCAAGCAATATCCTGCAAATTACAAACAGACAAACAATGGCAACTATTATGAACACATTAATCCACCACAAATTGCAACTGTGTACATGCATCAAACTACTTATACATACAAAGTAACTATAACTTGGCGCCAAAATCAAGGCGCAGAGAGGATTGAAGCTAAATGTGAACAGAACTCAGCGGCTCAATGTGTACTGGAAAGGAAAACCAAACATAATAACTAATATGCCATAGTGCCGATCAAAATCAATACCTTCAGCAACTTTGCCCCTGCATTAGTTAAGTGTTACCAAGAGTGAAACAATAGCTTACAATGGTGACAACTACATTTTTTTATCTATGTAAAGAGCAGTAGAGGTCGACCTAAACTGACTTGGAACGAGTTAGTTAAGAGAGACCTTAAGGAGTGGAATATCCCTAAGGATTTAGCTATGGATAGGAGCGTTTGGAGACTAGTAATTAACGTGCCTGAACCGTAATCTTTTTTCTTTGTACCATTTATGTATTCTTTGTTTTCATGCCTCTTTTGGGTTTTATCTCTAGCCTATCCCAACTTGCTTGGGACAAAAGGCTATGTTGTTGTTGTTGTTATTGTTGTTGTAAATATAAAATTTGTTTCAGAAAATAATAAGGTGGACCAACCTGGCAACAGAGAAGAAAATGGCACCTGTTCTAACAGAAACGGACGATTTATGAACTTGGCTGGTTGCATAGGTGTTACGTGAATAAGTGATTAGACCAATTCCTATATTTTATCTGAATTGTAGGGTTTATATGAGAGGAAAATATACAAGTGAAAGAAATAACCTGCAGAATTGCCATTTCGTGCCAGCGGTTGACAATGCCATCCATATAGGAATAACTGACAAAAAAAGCAAATTATGCCATCTGGAACAGCAGAAGCCATTTCCAGCAAGAGGCTACCATAATTTCTCACAACACTAGGATCACTACGCATATCAAAGTTTGCACTCACAGGTAGCTGATCACTGAAAATGATGGATAATTGAAGTTTACACAAAAGTGTACAACACTACCAGTAATATGAAATGTTGGAAACAACTAAAGCTGTCACAACAGCTTAACATAAGTGTCATGATCCTCAGGAATGAAAAAATGCCATGTATATGCAATACAGTGTTAGCATTTCCAACCTAAGAATATGTTTGCAATGCTAACAGTTAAAGACTCGGCATGCTACATAAAATTTTGAAATATGAAGTTCATGTGGAATCAGAACTGCTCAACAAGTGCCCATACCTTCCCTGAGTCAAGACCATAGGACAAATACTTGTTAAGGACATTGTAAAGCTTCAGCTTATGATAGGATTCTCAGAAGTGATCACAACCGTTTCAAAACGATCAAAAACAGGTCCGAATGCGAGTGAAGCATCATGGCAACTCAGCTGCAAAACAGATGAGCTCATTAGTAGCACAATAAAGAAGCAGTGCGGTCTTAAATCATGAGGCATTCTCTCATCATATGGCTCTATTATAATAGAAAAGGCATGTGTGTAAGTTCCGTTCCAATCAGTGTGGCAAAGTAACATATGGTATGTATGTGCATGAACTCATCTGTATCAGTTCTCTCTAATGCTACCATTAGGGAGTGTAGCTGGTCATAACAAAAAATCAGCATTTTTGGTGGATTCCAGCCTAGGAATGGATTGAAGCAACAAAGGAGATAGGCATTTCATTCTAATTTTTTTTTTTTTCTGTTTGAAGCCAGCCATCAAGGGATCTCACAATCCTCCGCAAGACAGCAAGAAATGTTCCTTATGTTTCCAGGAACAGTTTCCTTCAGGATGTCCTCAGGTAAAGCCAGACTCGTAAGCCAAGCATCCAATACTTCATCACAAGAAGCACAATACTGCGAGCTGTCTATGGAAGGCCATAACTGATAGTGCGAAATGCAGTACTAGTGTCAAAAGACTGCTTACATGGTAGATTTCCTCTCTGTGCCAGTCCATCCACCAGTCTGTTGTATTGGCATCGGTGGCCTTGAACCTTCCTACCAGATAAAGCAGTTAGCAAGCAAGCTTAATTACCCATCACAAAGTTGGACAGTAGTTTTCAAAGAAACAGAACCTATGGTTCAGCGACAATTAGTGGCTGAACTTAAGTACATCCAACAATTGCGAGTAGTACCTGTCGATCTCTTGAGAGATGCGCCGCAGGTTTCACTCAGCACCATCCAGCGTCTGCTTGCGGATGCTGACGCTCAGCGCCTCTATGCAGATACTGTCGATGTTGTGAGCCTCAACAAACACTCCTTCTGCATCTCCCTGAACACAATGCTGGCCACCTTGGGGTCGAGCAGGTACTGGTAGCTGTACACCACAACATTGGCGTAGTTGACCATCTGCCTGGCGAGGAAGTAGGGGCAGACCCGGCGCTCCCTCCCGAGCGCGCGGAGGTCGGCGAGGGTGTACACCCCGCGCGGCATGAAGGAGCAGAGGTCGGCGGCGGCAGCGGCCCGGTCGAACGTCTCGTAGAACTCGCAGAGCGGGGTGGATTCTGGGTCGGAGGCCGCCTTCTCGCGGACCCAGGAGGCCGTGAGGAGGCGGCGGACGCTTCGGGTAGACGCAAAGGTTCTTGCGGGAGGAGAGGCCAAGCGCGAGGAGGGAGCGGGAGGTGGGCGAAGAGGAGGCGGAGCTCGGCGAGGGTCTTCTCCATCTCGTGCGCGGTGAGGATGCAGTAGATGAGGCGGAGCGGGCGCCACGGGTTGGCGAGGGAGTAGGAGGTGATGAGCGCCGCCGTCTTGCCGGTGCCCATGGGCATCTCGAGCTGCGCGTGCCCGCGCGCGTCGAGGCCAGTCGCGCTTCAGCTCCCCCATGTACGCGTGCTGCTACGGGTAGATCGCTCATCGCCGCGTACGGGAACTGCACCGGCAGGCCATCCAGGTCGTACCGCATCGTGGCGGAATGGGGAATGGCCAGCCGTTTTTTTTTTTTTTTTTTGGAGAAACAGCACGTTGAGGTGATGGCCCCGTGCAAATGTGCGAGGAGATGGTGGGCTCCTGACGGGTATAGGCTTCTCTGGGTTGGGCGAACAAGCTCCGAGGGCCTCAGATGAGAGAGGAAAAAAGTTAAAGAAAAAAAAAAAGTAAACTTTTGCTCCCTCGTCTATCTTAAAAGTTTAATTTTAGTCTTTTAATTTAAAAACCGAACATTGGACCTCTCCTATCTATCTAATCCATACACATTTTAGCCCCATGCGTGGTTTTAAGGGTCCGTTGGACCTCTCCTGTCTATCTATCTAGTACATACATACTTTAGCCTCATGCGTGGTTTTAAGGGTCCGTTTGGTTTCACGAGACTAAAACTAAAGTAGACTAAATTTTAGTCCGTTTTAACTAAACAACCAAAGAAAAGGATTAAAATAAAACTAAAATACATTAGCTATACTAGTCACTGAAAGTGAACTAAAAGGTGTTAGTTTTAAAATCATAGGAATCAAACAAGCCCTAAGTCTGAATTCTGGGCGCCACGTCGGATCTCTGCTAGCGGTAAATAAAAAAATAAACGGTGGCCCAGGAGTTGGTACTTGGTACGCCGCGTGGCAGGCACGGAGCACCAGGTCCCTGCGGATGCATGCATGCTTGCTTGCTTACCTGGCCGGCCTACTCGTCTCCGCCGAGGGCCGAATGTTTTTGTGGCGAGGGGCTCATTTGAGACGAACGCCGAGAACCGAGCATGTCGAGCCCTCCGGCGACGACGACGCACGCGGTCTCGATGGCAACGAAGAGGTCTCCTGGGTTGTTTATGTGGAACAGTCCGAGCATCCTGAGGAACATCTAGTGGTGGGCGGCGGCTGCCCGGCGTCGTACTCCTCGTCGTCGTCGTTCCTGTCCATCCGCGGCCTCCGCAGGGACGTGTTCACCGACGACGTCGCGGGCTCCGGGGTTCGTCGCTGGGTGCCGCCTCACGAGGTGCTGCAGGGGCCGGAGCGCGCAACGGCGTCCTTCTCCGTGCGCGAGGGCGCGGGCCGCACGCTCAAGCGCCGCGATCTCCGCCGCGTCCGCAACGCCATCTGAGAGAAGAGGAGACCGAGCGCAGGCGAGCTCGGCCCGGCCGCCGCGAGCTGATCCCTCGCCGTGGAGCGTCGTCGCGTGCGTGCGTGGGCGTGGGCACAGGCGAGCTCCCTCGACGTGGAGCGTCGTCGCGTGCGTGGGCGTGGGCTCAGGCGAGCTCCGCTCGACCGCCGCGAGCACGCGCTGGTCGAAGCTCTGCTCGGGCACCGCAAGCGCGTGCGCCGGAGCTCCGCTCCAGCTGCCACGAGCGCGAGCGATAGGAATGAGCAAGAAAAAAAGACAGCGTCTGGTGCAAGAAGAGAAAAATAAAAAAGAAAAAAAAATGTGGGGCCCATGTGCCACGTCAGCAAAACCACCTTGCAAAACAGTCGAGGGAGGTAAACTAAACTGTTTGTATAGTCGAAGGATGCTGGATATCTAGTTTTGCAGAGTGAATAAAGTCAAACTTTTGCAATAGTTAGGGGAGTAAAAGTAGACTTTTCTTTAAAAGTCAATAATATAGTGATGGTTGTTCTTATAGAGTAGAATTGTTTCTCAAAAAAACTATGTAAAAACATTGTAGAATAGAATTTAAAATTTAAAATTTTTATTTGTTTATTGATATATCCTTTTATTTTAAATAAATTATAGTTTGTTTGACTTTTTAACCTTAAGTTTGACCACTTGTCTTATTTAAAATGTTTAAGTAAACATAGTCACATTTATCTCATTCTCAAAAAATTTTATTAATAAAGCAAGTCATAATAAAAAAATAATATTTTTGAATAAAATAAATAGTTAAACCTTTTTAGTTAATGAAATAGTTAAACTTTAGATAAAAAGTCAAACGAACTGCAACTTTGGATCACAATTGGCTACTGGAATGATTCGAAGTGACTTGATCGCATAGCTCGTGGTGACACTCAAACCTTTTTTCGGTCCGTTTCTTCCAAACTGGAGCATTGTTTTTTCTTCTTATTGTGGAAATGTTCAATTAATTTTTTCTCGAGTCTCACCTTGAGATGTGCCGCCAAATTGCTTCTAGCAGACTACACGAAGACGTCCACAAAATTTATGTAGTTATTAGCAGGCTTAGTTCTGACATTTATTTGTTATATGCTTTTGTTTATGGATACATACATTAGTATTATATGTAGTATATATGTAGTGCTTCATCTCTTTCAAATTGTAAGCTATTTTTTCTTTTGCATATATGTATATAACTTTTACCGTGCATTCATCTAGATAAACTAAGTATATACCCAAAAAAATTATATATAAAATGCTTAAATAATTTACAATTTAGAATGGAGGAGTATTTATTAGGACAGTTCATGTCAAGATATAAGCCCTAGGGGCGGCCAGGTTCTATAGCCTCGCTACCGCTGTCGGAAGCATTGAGCCCCACATAAGTCCCCACTAGAAATTTATAGTCATTGAAGCTTTAATTAGATATTCGTAAAAAAATGAAATTTAGTTAAAAAGAGAGGTTAAAAGTTTAAAAGCACATGTTTGTGGATCCGGTACTACTATGTGAGATATACAATCTATGATCTCCACTAATTTAGTAATGGTGAGACACATAGCAGTACGTATGCCAATCCCACTCTTTCGGTTTATAGAAAAACTTAGTTCTTAAAATATTATTGGTCAAACAATGACCGTTTTGTCCGTCTTCGAATCCCACCGCC
>CM041639.1:8238355-8306551 GCA_023333625.1 Bothriochloa decipiens | reverse complement strand
CCCCCCCCCCCCACACTGGGAAGAGTGTGAGCCTTGGTAAAAACACAGCTATATCTCTACTCCTAAGAAGAGCCAAAGTTGACTCTACCCGGTGAAGCGACGTGCACCTCGCTCTGCCCGGCGCAACAAAAGCCGCTCGCTCTCTCGCTGCCTCGCTCCAGCGGTTTCCTCCGTGTTCGCTCGCTCCAGCGGTTCCTTCGCAGGACGTAACCGTGGATCACGGACGTGGCTAACTGGCCATGGACGCGGATGAAACAAGCCTCCCAAAATTCACTCAAGTCTCCATATCCGCCTCCAAAGCCACCGTCGCTCTCGCGGTTAGTAGATCCATAATCAATCCTGGGAAACATGGTTTGTTTCCTTCTTCCTTCCTTTGATTTTCCCTCTCCTTTCCTTTGCCTGTAAAGTTTTCGCGGCAAATCTGCACACCTCCTGCGGCCTGCCAAACGAAATCGAGGGCACGCAGCCACGGTGCTCTAGGTTACGCTGCCTGCAAGGCCACTGCAATCGCCGTGGAGTTACCATCCCGCAACCGCTGCTACGTCGTCGTGACAGAGGTCCTCTACACCATCGCTGGATTGAAGGGAAGCGCCTGCGGGCCGCAGCTACGTCGTTGCCGCGGAGGACGCCTACAACATCTTGCTTCACCGTGCTGCCGATGGCATGGATCCAGGTGTAAGCTGCAGGCCGCATACAAGGTACGTACGCCTCCAAAATCTTGGAAGGCCAATCTTCATTCCCTATAGATGAACAAACAAACCCAAACATAACTGACTGGGATATAGTGGATAGTGCTTTTCATTTATATGAGAATTCCTGACAAAGTTCCACATTGACAAAGCTCAAGCAGCAGAGTATTAAACCATCGATACATTATAATAGGGACATATCCGGTCTCCTTCAGTAATGAAGTGTAAATAAATAAAGTAACATACGGTGTTGGACAACAAGTCATGGTTGATGACACATGGCTGATGTTACAAGTTTCATACGTTCACCGTAGACTTCAGGGTTTAAAATAGTATGTATATTCTTGCAAAAATTGTAAGCCAAAGTATCATATGAGATTATATATGGCCAACGAGATAATTTGGCCACGCTTCTAATATGGCCAGTGAAATAATTCAGTTCTTCATGCCACTTCGATTAGTTTGTGCAGCAATAAGAAAATAGGCCTGCTATTGTTTTCATCACAGGCCATGTGACCTCCTTTACCTTCCATCTCATAAGAAGTTCAGCACATCTGTATTTTTTGTTAACATTGACCGGTACCTGTTGTGAAGTTGTTTCTCTAGAGTAACTGAAACGGATTCCAAGAAAAATAATGAACGTATCCCACCATTTGGAGTTCGTCCTAATGTTGCAAATAAAGGTAATTGACAAATTATGGGTTTTTTACTTATGTATGTTTTAATATAATTATTACTGTATTTAGCACTGATCTATATTAATTATTTTTAGATCAAAATGCATTAGATTTAGCGAGGGTAGATGAAGACCCAAAGGAGCACAAGAGAAAAAGAGAAAGAGAAAGATTTGCATCAATGTCTATAGAGAAAAGGAATGAATTGAACAAGAAGCGTCGTGAATTATACCAACGCAAAAAAGGTGATACATGCTACTTTGAGTAATATTGTTATTTATATACACTATGTAACAATGACGATGGTTTCTCATCTTAGCTTTTCTTTTTTACAGTGAGTAAAACACACGGTTAGTTTATGTACAGAAGTTGTTGACCCTAGACTACGTAGAAACGAAAGGGGTAGAGCTCGTCGTGCATCAATGCCTTCCAATAAAAGAGAAGAAATAAATAGAAAGCGACCTGAATCATATCAAAGAAAAAAAGGAGCAACATATGGTCTTCAAACCAAACAATTGTGGTACTACATACATTTTGCTAAGAAATACATATGATGTATTTATGACATCGCGTATAAAGTTTTGAAACCTTTTTGTAGGTGGTGAGCCATCAAGAGACAAGGAAAATGAGGATCTCGCTAACTATGGTAAATACAAGGATTAACATAAATACTAATTCATGCATATGCTACAATGAAACTCCACTAATAAAAAATGCTTTAATCAGTGTTTGCATTCCAAATCTTAGGTCAAATCCCTGTAGACGATATTACATATATGCTCAGAAAAAAAAATGCACTTACAGTCGACAATGGTATAAGAATATGCCACTCGAGAATAAGAAAGTTAGGCAGGAATGAGAAAGGTTATGTAACACAACAGTCGAATGAAAGGAGGCAAAGAGAGCCTCATATAGAAGAAGAAAGGAATTCCGTGCCAATACTCTTCACCCAGATTCCATTGCTATGGAAAACCCTATGTATATTCCTTCACCATAATCAAGGTAATTTATTCTATTTAATAATTTGTTTAAATCTTAGACTTGTATTGGTGTTATTAGTGTTAAAAAAACAGAAGATATGGCAACTCATTCGGCATTTAATATATTGACATTGGCATGTGCGCCATCAATAACTATGTTATTTGAAATTGATTCTACAAAATATCTTTTCATGTATAATTTTTTTGTTTAAGATCTACGTATATGGCTGTTGTATGAAGTGGAAACCTCGGTTTTTGCAGCTGATGTCAACCATTTGCAAGAAACTAAAATTGTGGACAATGTAGTGCTTCAAAAATCAAAGAGGGGAAAGAAAAAGTAAGACATATTTCCTGGCCTTGTTCTGCATGAGTCCTATTGCATCGTTTTGTTCATTCTCTGATTGGTAATCGACTAAATGATAGCATGTGTAATCAGCTATCAAGTGGTAGAGTGTACCCTACTGTATTTTCACTATTATGGCAATTGTAAATACGATAAATTAAATTCTAAGTGGCTTCAATGAATTATGGTTCAGTCCTAACGAACCGTAAGTATTTGATGGAGGTGGCTAGATTCAGTCCTTTACTGTTCCATGCCCTTTTGGTATATTTGAACCATAATGTTGTTTAGTCTATCATAGATATATGTTATGTGCTTGAAATTTGCATTTTATGAAATAAATGTCAATAATGAGGCTGGGACACTTAGTTTACGAAATATATGCCCTTATTATTAATTAAAGTTCCAATAACTTAGCCATTTATAATAAATAAACTAACAAAACGGTGTTATAATATTTCCACTTGAAGAGGCGTTTCTTTTGGTCATTTGTTGAAAATCCATTGATTAGTATTTAGTAGGTTCATGAAAATCCAAGGTTGTATGATGTCGCACCGGCCGTTTGTCCTTCTTAAGGAGAAGTTGTTGTCCGTTGATTGCTTCAAGGAATCGAGTCAACAAGTGTTTTAAGCTGGTAGGACATGTACTAATTATGCATGGTCAAACTTGTCAGATGTTTTGTTAGACCCCCTCCACACTCTGTTCTTTATCAAGCTAATATAGATAAACAAAGATGATATTTCCTATATCTTGAAAGGGTTTACGGTTCTCTAATTAATTTGTCTTGTCAATTTGGGATTACTGGAACATAGGATTATTTTACACATGCAAATTTGGCATACCATTATCATCATGATTGCAATATCAATTTTAGGTAATAATATAACATATTCATACATATTATTATGACATTATATTTTACCGTTACAACGCACAGACATTTAACTAGTAAATTGAACATATTCGAAAACACGGAGAAAAAAACGATGGTAAACCCTGTCTTTCCTCTTTATTGAGCACGCATAAAACGGCCCACGTGGCCACGCCAACGCCATACATTTTCCGACCTCACTTCCCAACCCAGACACAAATCACCCTTTTTTCTATAATAATAATAAAAAGAAAATGAAAAGAAAAACACATTCCCAGTCATGGTTGCGGTTCTACACTGCAAGGACTCCTTTGCTCGCTCCAGCGTCAATTTGTGAGTCCTCTCCTGCCCTCATCGTTCATCAATTTGAGAGTCCGCAATTTGAGATTTACTCGGATGCATAGTTCTGCAATTATGGTTGCAGATAGTTGCTGCAGCCTGCAGCACATGCGTTTGGTTGGCAGGAATGGCAGGGTAACCACTTCCTTGTTTAGTTCGCTAAATTGGCGCTGAAATTTCTGTAACGGAATTTCTGTAGCATTTTCGTTTGTATTCGATAAAATTGTCCAAACTTTAACTAATAAGGTTTAAAATATTTGTCTCGCAAAGTATAATAAAACTGTGTAATTAATTTTTGATTTCATCTATATTTAGTACTCTATGCATGTGCCGGTATTTTGATGTAATGAGAAATATAAATTCTGCATAATAAATTTGGTGGTCAAATTTGATGAACCAAACGAGGCCTTGGATGCATGCTAAGTGGTCAGTAGTGTACATATAACCTGCAGCTTGCAAGCTGGAACCTTGCCGATGACAGGTAACCTGCGGAAAGTTTTTCTTTCTTTTTTTTTTAAAAAAAAAGTAATGCGCATTAGGCATGATGTTCAGTTCATTCGTTTCTCACAAATGAAAATTCAGTTCATTCTGCTAGGTATGCTCATGCTGCCATTCATTGCATTGCCGTCAGTCCGTCAGGGTGTACTGATAAGTGATAATGATACAACTGCTTCAGTGCTTCGCATCCGTGGTATCATTGTCCATAGGCCATAGCAGAATGAACCTTGGTTGGCTACTAATCGTATGTGTTATTATTATTTCTTGTGCTACACTAACATTTCGAGATGTGGAACATGAATTCTTCGTACTGACAACCAATGCCGTATCCTTTCTTGCAGCAATAAAATTGTTCCCATGTTGTTAACGTGTCGTCGAGCCAGTCTCTTGTCTGCTTCACGCTACATCCTATATTATTACACCATTCAGTTGCACCGCTGTTGACGAGGCGTGCAGTGCTGGTCCTATATTGGCCACGAGCAGCAGTGCTGGTCGACAAGTGCAGCACCCTGACACCAGCAGAGTTCGGCCGACAAGCACAGGACCCTGCAGGGAAATACGCTCGTACGTCCAGCCAAATTAAGCGTGTGGGAACAAGAAAGATTGCTTACCATTGCCGCTGGCAGATCGTCTCCCTCGATTGGAGCCTGGTTCTAGGAACCAAACAGATGAGCAGGTAACCAAACACGCTTATAGATAGACTACTCTCTTCTTCTTTTTTTTTTTTCTTCCGAGAGATATCTTGTTTGCCCTTTCCTCTTGTACCTCTATCTCTATCCTCTCTCCCTAATACTTAAAAGCCCGCGCCGCCCAGCCGGCTATACGGTGCATCCGGATCGGTCTCCAGGCCACGAACGCGGAACGCCCGCGACTCCGCGCCATATACGATCTCCGAATACCAACGCTCGTTTGCCTTCCTTGCAGGGCCAACCTTCCTTCTTTTAGACCTGACCAGGTTTGAATGAAACAACCGATACAGGCCCCGTCGGAAGCGGAAAGGCTGCGTGCAATCTCGCGATCAAAGTACTATGCCGCCGACCAAAGGGAAGGTGAGAGGTGCGGGGGCCTCGGGTTTTCAGTCGCGGCGCGCGGGGCCGCGCTCCTTTAAGCCGCCCCACGCCGGACCCGGTCGAGAGCTGCGCAGCCGGAACCCTCGCCGTCGCCGTCACCGCAATTGTTAGGCAAGCGGTCCACCAGGGCTGCCCAGAAGAGCGGCGACGACGATGAGGTGAATTTCTACAACAAGGAGAAAAGGACGAACGCGAGAAGAAGCCAGGAGGATGCGGCGGCGGCAGGCTCAGCTTCTGCTGCCGCCACCCAGGAGGAGGAGGCGGCCATTCGGCGACCATACATGGTCATGGAGCCTTGGGACGAAGCTAACATCCTTTCCTACCAGGAGGAGAGTGCAAAGTACCAAGCAAAGCGTGGTATGTTGCTCTGTATTTTTCCTTAGCTTTAATTTCAATCTAATCAACTACAACTTTGTATTAAAATGAATATGTCGCGCTTGTGATATTCTTTTTTATGATGAACTTGTATATTATACTAAATGAATGAATAGCTCGTGATATATATGAACATGTCTACATACAGACCGTCAGAATGAGCTCTTATCTCTTGATCACCGTGGGCCTACTACATGTCTAGATGATGATGAATTGCTCCCTGTTCCAGAGTCTGTCACACAGATGGTTTTCCAGACCGCCAAGTCTGTTTTGGGACTTACATCTTATATTGGTATATACAGTGCACTCTCTTTTCCTTTAATATGAAATTCGTACAATCTTTTCTCATTATACATGGACTATAATAAAGTAGAAAAAATGAGATTACATATAAGCTCTGTGAAGTTTGCTTTTATATACATATATAAGATCTGTGAGTTTGCTTTTGTATCCTTCTGTATATAGATATATAAATTCTATTTTTTAAGAGTTTGTATGATGGTGCAGCAAATTTTTTTTTTTATGTTGGTTAATTAGTAGACATGGGATGTCACAATTGGACTAGAATAAAAGAGTTTATATACAAGGTTTGTCAAATTTTCCACTGATTGATTATATATACTATACATAATTACAGATGGCAAACTCTTGAAACGGTGTTCTGGTTTCTTAATTAAATGGAACAAGGACACCAGACGTGGTACTGTCTTAACATCTGCCAATTTATTGTGCACCAAAACTTCAATTGATGACTGGGCATGCCCACGTGAGTATGCTCCTGATGCCGAGGTGAGATCTTAATTCTAATGCATCACGTAGATTACTCATTAAAATATATCTCCATTTCATAACATTTTTCCTGTCGTTATAACAATATGAGACTTTATTTTCATAAACTATTGAATGCATTGTTATTCGACACTCCCATTAATCATAATAAAATACACTGTCATCTATGTATTCAGACCAAACAACCATTGTGTTGGCCCTCGATCTCAGCACCCACGCTGTACACTTACAAACTCACGGCTTTATAGGATGAAGAATGCTGCTGGCCTGCTGCTGTTGTGCTCAGAACATTATTCTCACACTTTGCAGCACACTCAAGTCTAGCAAATTAAAGCGGGTGGAGTAGATAGGTTACGTTGAAAATTTTTAAAAAGTAAAAATAATAATATAAATCTACCTAAAGAAAAATATTATGGAGCGTGTCTCTTGTAATGTTCTTTTTGCTGTTTTTTGGGGGAAAATGTCATTCACTCTTGTTGTTTCAGGTGCTAATTCATTTGTTAGATGACACTACTCAAAAGGGCACATTAACCAATTATCACAAGCACTACAATATTGCCCTGTTTGAGGTGGATATGAATATGTCTACAGAGTTACCTCCTGTTAGCGAGCAACTTATAGACTATGGCCAAGAGGTTTTTCTTATTGGAAGGGATGAGGATCTAGATCTAAATGCTTCTTATGGCAGAGTGCAAAGCATAGATCAAGGATATTTTGCTCACTATCACTATACATACCTTGAATGTGAAATCTCCGAGGTAATAATGTAACTACTCATGTTTTTTTAATTTACAATATCACAAATCATTCTAAACTATTGTTGTCAGCAAATCTCATATATTATGATATATGTAACAGTTTGGTGATGGAAACACAGAAATATTTTACTTTGGGCGGGACACGTGCTCTCCACAGCTGCTTCGCCCCCACGATCGACTTCATCCCAATGAAGAAGGACCTATAGGCCGTGTGCGCTGAGTAACGACCATCAGCCGACCATTTCCAGATGAACCGATCAGGTTCGGATGGACGGAGCACGACATGTTCCAGCTTCTCCCACAGCAGCACGTACTCGACCAACACGATCGCAGTATGAGCACGGAAATCATGTGCCCAACTCCTGTTTGCTAGGCATTCTGCCACAGAACGGTGTCGTCTTCGATTAGGCACTGTCTGGAACAGGTTAGGCGCCGACCGAGATATGGGTCCATCAGGTAACCATGAGTCTGTCCAGAACTTGGCCGAAGATCCATCTCCCAGACGGACTGACACGGAGGCATCAAACATTGCTTTGACAAGGCGCTCCGGTTTATCCGGAAGTGATGCCCATGGCGCCGAGGTGTCCGTGCGGCGCAGCCATTCCCATCGGAGCCGCAGAGCGAACCCCATGATTTGCAGGTCTGGGATGGCCAGGCCGCCATACTCCTTCGGTGCACAAACGATAGGCCAGGCGACTCTGCAGTTGCCGCCATGTGTCTTGTCAGAGCCCGATCACATCGTCGCTTGTCAATCTCCGAGATAGCCCAAGAGGATAGGCAGCAAGTGATTGAGATGTGGATTGGGATGGAGGAAAGCGTGGAACGAGTCAGGGTGGCTCGCCCCGCTGTGTTCATCATACCTCCTTTCCAAGTTGGGATTCTTGCCGCAACCGCGCGCCTGAGCCGCGAGACCGAGAGCGGTGCTCCCAGGTAGGTGCACGGGAACGCTTGGAGCTGGCAGGGGAAGACCTCTCTGACCCTCGCAATCTCTTCATCAGAGGCCCCTGCGAAGGTTTGCAGGATGTGCCTGATGCACTCAAAGTCTTCAGGCTTTGGAGCAAGGAAAATCACCAAGTCGTCTGCATATACCGACGCCCTGAACCGGATCAAAGTCCCTGGCAGTGGGCTGAGTGCACCGCGACGATCCGCCTCAGCGATGAGCTCATTGAGGACTTCCATTACCAAGACAAACAGTAGAGGCGACAGGGGATCGCCTTGTCGCAGCCCACGCGCGTGCCTGATTCGGCGCCCTGGTCTTCCGTTTACCATGATTCTGGTACTGGCTGTTGCTAGCATAGCCGCCAGCGCGATGGGAACCCCGCATGCTGAAGAACTTCCAAAAGAAAAGGCCATGCAACCGAATCGAACGCCTTTGTCAGTTGAACTGACCTGAAGTTCTCGTGAAGCTGACGGCCGGCGATGAAGGCGGATTGGTTCCTGCGTATCAACTCTGGCATTCTTGGTGCTAGGCGCAAGGCTAGGCCTTTGGAGAAAAGTATCCCTAGGCAATGAATTAGACTGATTGGTCCGTAATCGCCTATGCCTGATGGTGCATCGGTCTTCTTCAGGAGGACCATGATGGCTTCATTTAGCAGATTGAAGCTCCTGCTGTCCAGGTGCCACAACGCCTGGAACATAGCAACGACGTCATCCTTAATTATTGGCCAGGCTGCCTTGAGAAACGCTCCACTGAATCCATCCGGCCCCGGCGCTCGCTCGGAGTGTGTATGCTGAACGATTAGCTTCACTTCTAGCTCATCAAATGGTAGGCATTGTTCCTCCAGGTCAATCGTTGGGAGCGCTAGCTGCGACAGATCAATGGCGTGCTGCCTAGTGAATGGCCTGCCAAGGATGTTCATGTAGTAATCATAGACAATCTCTGATTTTGCTTCCTCCTCAGAGAAACACTGACCATTACGAATGAGAGAGGCCAAGTAGTTTTTCCTGCGACGGTGGCATGCCTGAAGGTGGAAGAAACGTGTGCTAGCGTCTCCATCCTTTAGGAACCGCGACCGTGCTCGTTGCCGTGCAATGGTCCTGCACAGAGAGAGGATAGCCCCAGCGTTTGCACCTTAAGCTCGCGCCTGAGCTCGAGCTCCCCCTCCGACAGCAGCCTCGACTCTTGGACAGTGTCCATCTCATATATGATAACTCGAGCCATACCCAGTTGTAAGTTGTAACCTGACACTGCCAATGTTGGCCGCGCTCCAGCTTTTAAGCACCCTGGCGACGTAACGGAGCTTGTGATCCAATCTCCTGCAAGCATCCGCGTCAATGGACGCCTGCTGCCAAGCAGTTTCCATAAAATATTGATACCATGTTGACAACATGTTCTTGAGTATATAACTGTATACCATTTCAAGTCTCAACAAAAACAATAAAGTGGTAATTTTCACATCACACCTTTGGTTGTGCCTATCTCTTCTGAAATCTGACCAATATTTATCTGGCATAGGTGTGTACCCCGGCTGCACCTTGGACTGAAAGTTAAATCTATCAAGTGTCTTATGAGTTTCCGTAGGGAAAAAAAGTCCCGCAAGTTCAAAATTGATGCTGGTCTTATTGTTCAAGAGGTATATCCCCTGTTTGATTACTTTGTAGAATCATATTTTGGTGCTAACTGAACCACAGGTATCAGAAGGGTCTGCTGCTGAAAAAGTTGGAATCAGAAATGGTGATGTCATCGAGTCATTGAATGGAAAATGTATTCCTACTGTTGTTGAGGTAAGGATGTACTGCAGATATGTTTTATTCATTCAAGTGACATAAAGAATCTGCAAGTCATTCGTATCCAATTTTTTCAAATTATTTAACTAACTTTAGTCTTATAGCACCAGTCAACCGACTAGTCATGATGAGTCTTCAGTCAGCTTGTTTAGCCAGGCCTAGTTGGCCCTAGTCATCTGTATATACCGTGGCTGATGCACTATATAGTATGTAGCAAGGACTAAGACATCATTGATGATTGGTACTTGAGCTAATTCGCTCCCATTATGCTCACATATAGATGTGCAAATATCAAAGACAACTTTTGGAGCTCATATGCCTCACCATGTTTATGCTCTTGATATTTTTATTTGCTCCAATTTTCAGCTTGAGATCATGCTGCTGCGTACATGTGAACATTGTCTTGATAATGGAGGTGGCCTTGGTTCAAATGTGGATCTTATGGTGAGTTAAGCTTTTCATTTGCAATTTACTTTGTTTCTTGTACTTGTCCCGAACTAGCAAACGTATTTTTTTACAAGACAAGGTGAGGTGTACAAGTAAATAGAAAGTAAATGAATTTGACGGGTTCTTGTTACAATGTTTTATGTTGCTCTTTTACCCATTCCTTGGTATTGTATTTACATGATGTTTCTTTTATGGTTTTTTATTCTTGTTTACAGTATAACAATAACGACCATGAACTAAGCTCTGTTGAAGTTCTTCATAACTTATCAGATTGAATAATCTTGTTCTGGATGAGATTAATCTTTGGCACTAATAAATAAATGTGTTTTATCTTTGTAGGTTGGTTTGTTCCAGATCCGCAAACAAAAACGTTGACGTTAAGTGTATCTGATGAAATTGAGGTCATTGCAGAAGGTGTGCATCCCTTCTTTCAACCCTATCAAATTTGCTTGTTGTTGGATGGCAAAAAGTTCCTTCTGTGCAATTGAAATTTGCAATTGTTCTTGCAATATTAGTCATGCACTTTTTGACACTACAACCTGCGACCTTCCTCCCCCCCCCCTCTCCCTCTTTTTGGGAAGGGGTAATCCCTCCAACATACTAGTTATTACTTATTAGTAATATGACAATTATTGAAATTTTTAGATGTTAATGATCGAAGTTTGAAAAATTGACTTAGGACGAGGTCAAAGTGAACTATAATTTGAGGTGGTGGGTGTAGTAGCATTGTCTCCATTTTCAGTCCCTGCTACACTTCTTTTTTCCGTTTGTACCTGGCTCGCTGGTGCCACCATTTGTACACAGTACACTTATAGAACAGTTCAAGGATTGGATAACTCCACTAAATAGCCGAGCAAAATCTGATTTTAGAATAATGGGATGTAAATGGTTGTGACGTGGCTAAAGACAGTTTGGGGTTCATGCTGATGCCCCTTATTACTAAGAATTAGTTTTAACAAAAATAGGTACTAAAAATTCAATATTGGGGTAAAAAAATGAAACAAATTTTAATTTGAAACCGACGGAGTACTATGTTCTCAATGTTGTAGATGATACCTACATGTTTATTTGCCTCCAACATTTATTTATGCTAAGCGGCTTTTGTTATCTAATAACATTGATATCTTTGTATTCTGTAGGTAGGTACCCTGTCTATGCAGCACAAAAAGGCTCAGTTGATATGAGCTCACGTAAGTCAGTTACCCTATCTTGTGAATGAGCTTACTAGAGTCATGTCTGGGAAATCTAGTAGAAGGGCTGTATTGAGCACGCATGAGCTGATGTTAATATGAGTCTTTTAATTTTGATTTCCAGGGCAGGAGACACGCCAGCTGACAAAAGTCTAGCTTGCTTTGACCATGTATGGTGCATAGGCTTTCTTGCAATAGTATGATAATCGGTTGGTTCAGTAATGACAAGTGTAGACTCTTATGTATTAGGCCTCGTAAATACTCATCATGAAGTTTCGTTGTACACAGTGGCAGACTCAGGATTTCAGTGTAGGCACATTAGGTTCTTAGATTTGTTCTCATCTAGATCCTTAAACTAAAAAAACAACCACCAAGGTCTGAGGTCTCTAAACTCCTGCTATTGTACACCATATGGTCTAAAACGTGCCACACAACCACCAATCTGACGCGGTGCAGGCCGGTGGCGGGAGTGACGAGTGCTTCACCTCCCACGTTCGCACACATGGCTCCACTGGCGTGCTCGCCGTCCCCTTCCGCATCGGGCTAGGTGTGCACGGTGGCGCAGCACGGCAAGGTCATGTCGGCGGCATGCCGCGTTCCAGCGTGTGGTTCCGGCGGTGCTGCCCTAACATCCCACTGTGGAATATTGTATAGTCTAGAGCGACCCCAAAACGAGAGACAGATGCACAGCAGGGCGGACCGAGGTCGAGGGGGGCGGCTACGCGCGAGCACGCGTTCGGTGGCCATGGCAGCTTTTGCGCCAAGATTTGGCCCGAGGGGCCTCTATCTTGGATGAGCGGCAGCGCAATCTGGTGGAGAGGGTTGTGAAGGCCTTGGCGCAGCTAGAGTGGAGAGGAATCAGACAATGGCGAGATACCGGTGGCGAATTTGGCGGGCCGAGTTCGTCGTCGTCAATGGCGGTGCTCTGGAACAGGGCAGAGAGGAAGAGCAGAGCAGCGCAGCGCTAGTCTTCAGTCTTGCCTGCGCGCGCGGCCTACTGTGTGCAGTTGCATGTGAATGTTTTCGCTGCGTTTTCGGTGCTGATGATGATCGCGTGGCGACGAGGCTGATGGCGGCCAAGTACGGCGTGAAGCTGAGCCTGTCGTTCCTCGTGCCATCCAACTGGATGATGTGTCTCGGCGTGATGAACAACTACGAGTCGCTGCTACCCAACAAGAAGACCCCATTTGACATACCAGTCGGGTGCACGGCCAGCGCGTTCATCGGCGTTCATCGCTGACGGCAGCTTCAACGGCCGCGAGAACGCCCCGTGAGTCCTACATGCAACGGTTTTGGTCGAGGCGGAGATATCTGATTGACATTGACAATGGATGCAATTGCAACTGCAATGGCGTTCACACCGCCACGGGCGAGCGCCGCTATGCCTTGCGTCGACGCCACTGTGGGCATGAGCTCGGACATCGCTGCCCGGTCGTGCGCTGCCATTCCACCACCTCCCCTTGGCCGTCGTCGCTCACACGCGTGGGCACGGGCAGGCCTCAGCCGGCCATCAGTTGCGCCGCCACCACACTGCCGTCGTCCACCGCCTCTGCTGCCGCAATACGCCCGCGTGGCCACGTGAGAGCGCCGACCCGCTTCGACAGGTGCACTCGAGCCCGAGCCAGTTCACCTGCCATGCGCCCTTGCCACACCGTGGACTTCCTCCTACAGCCAGAGCATAGGCTTTTCCTGTGTGTCATTATAAAAGATCGATCAAGCCGTTATATCATTGAAAAGTTGGTTCCGGCCTGTGTGACCAACATCATCTTTATTTTTTCCTCCATATCATTCCGTCCAGTTTCACCTCTAACAGTGCGAAACATGACCATTTTACCCTTTAGTGGCCCCATTTTGTCAGCCACTCAAACATTATCTCAACCATTGAAGAATTGGTGGGCCCCACTTCCTTTTTATTATTTTCTTTCCTCTCATCTTGCTCAGGTCGCACGCGCTCGTCAGTCCACTGCGGGAGGGGGCCAAGGTCGCGCGTGCGTGCTTGGGCACGAGCAGGGTGCGTCTCAGCGGCTGGGGCTCCTCCGCCGGGAGCCGTGGGCAGCCTAGCCGCCGGCAGCGCGGGCGCCGCCGTGAGCTCCATGCCCGACTCGGCGAACGCGCGGGCCGTCCCGCGTGCGCATGACCGCGGCCAGGAACCGAGCTGCTCCCATGGAGAGGCTTTTTTCTGTGTGCCATTATAAAGATCGACCAAGCTCTCATGCCATTGAAAAGTTATTTTCGGCCTGTGTGACCAACACCATCTTTGTTTTTTTCTCCATGCCATTCCGTTCACCTTATGTGAGTTTTTAACGCTTTGACCGTCCTGACATGTGGGTCCAGACGACGACAAAGTCTAAAATTCCCCTCTCTCATATCTAGACGCTTTGACCGTCCTGATATGTTTGAGTGACTGATAAATGGGGCCCATTAAAGGGTAAAATGGTCATGTTTGACACCGTTAGAGGTGAAACTTGACGGAATGGAATGGAGAAAAAAACAAAGATGATGTTGGTCACACAGGCCAGAACTAACTTTCCAGTGGCATGACGGCTTGGTCGATCTTTTATAATGGCACACATGAAAAAGCCTCTCCCATGGAGGGGCAAATCGTCGGCGAGGACGGTACGATTGCGGCCAGGAACCGAGCTGCTCCCATAGATGCTTCGCCGCCGCGGGCGAGCCACCGTGGCTACGCGGGCGAGCTGCTGCTGCCTCGCGCAGTCCTCGCCGCCGGAACCTGCTGTGGCCACAGAGGTCACCGCGCCATCCGCGCGTCTCCCAGGGGATTGTCTGTCGACTGGTCCTCCGGCGGCGTGGCGCACTGCTGGGGCGGGGCGGCGTGGGGCAGCCGTGGGGCACAGTCGTTGATTCGCATGAGGCCAAGCTCCTGCCCATACTCGTTGCAGCCCGTGCGAGGCAGAGCTGCTACTCACCCTGTGGCGTGCCAGCGGGGGGTATGGTCGCGATGCCGGTGTCGGGACGGCCCGCGCTGCCGCTGGAGACGGGGCAGGGATGGTGGCATGCGGCCGACGAGAGTGGGGGTGTGGCGCGCGGGCGCGGCGAGGCGCGGGGGCGCGACCGGTGGCTAAGGAGAAAGTAGTGTTTATGTCTCTTACAGATTGGGCCCGCTGTGCAGAGGTAGAAGGAAGAGGCAGGGATATGAGATAGGGGTATTTTAGACTTTGTCATCGTTTGGACCCACATGTCAGGACGGTCAAAGCGTTGAAAACTCATAGAAGGTGGACGGAATGACATGAAGGAAAAACAAAGATGATGTTGGTCACACAGGTTGAAACTAACTTTTCAATGACGTAGAGGTTTGATCGATCTTTTATAATGGCACGTAAGGAAAAGCCTCCCAGAGTAGCCACCAGCGACCTCCCTGTTTTGTGTCCGAACTGCAATGCAACACCGTAGGACCTGCCACCGTGGTGCAGGGCCACCATCTGCCACGTGGCGTGTGCAGGGCATCTAGGTGGCATTGTGGCATGGCCGTTAGATGTTATCGCTGGCACGGCGAATTTTGGACCGTTGGTGTGCGACAAAAAAAATTAGGGACCTAGATGGCTGTGTTTTCAAGTTTGAATATCAACGGTGCATTTTATTTTTATTTTATCTTTTTTCTACATAATTTTTTAATTTTCTCTTTATTTGTAACTGTTTTATACTTAATGGGTGAAATTTCTCTATTTCATATATGTTTTTTATTTTTTCCAAATGAATACAGTAATTAGAATTTTAGAAATGTTAATAGGAATATTTATTAACTTATTTATTTCTCTTTATTTCTATCATAATAAACTTCTGATATTTTCGTTTGTTCAGGTACATTCCCTTGCTGGGTCATAATTACGTGAGCTTGCACGAGACAGACATCACACTAGACTCACCACACTACACTGTCTTCTCTGCCTCCGCTGCTTAATTATGAGTTTTCCCATTCCAATATCCTGTGCGCACAAAGCAGTTGGAAGAGCAAGCTCCAGACAACCGACACTCGTCCACGACACCTGCCCTATACGGATAAATCGGGTTTGGGGGGAACACAAAAGAACCTTTTAACGTTTTCTTCCCGAATCCTTGAACATTATGTCATCAACTTCCCGATGGACGTTTGCGGGACGGTATAGGGCAACACACTATGTGAATTGTCTTGCCTCTGGGTGCACCATTAATCTTATCTATTGTGTGTTTATCTTAAGATTATTTGTGTAGTCAGTACGATGTTCATTTATTGCCATTGTAAGTTGTACATCACACGTGCACATATCTGTTGCGAGCTTGTCATGTTTTTTTTCACTCTTTTTAGATTATAAACAATATCCGAAAGTGACTAAATTTCTAACAACACATACAATAGCTAGGATCTAAACATGCAAGAGCTAATGTTAGAGGATGTAACTAACAGTTAGTCCTAATTGATCTCAGGATTAAATCGTTTATGCTATTAATAAAACTATTTAATAATTGTTATTTTGTTTTGACAAAAGATATAATTATGAATTATAAAAAAAATTCCTCCCACATTGTAACACATGGGCAAATTTATTAGTTTTATTTCATGCCAGTTCATATATATAAAATTTATGATTCTTTCAAGATGAGACGACAAAAAAGAGAAGAAATTCCAATATTGCCGGTTCAGCAGGCGATATGTACTTCAATCGACGGCATAATGCTATAGTTTTTTATCTAGACTAGGTTAGTGCCCGTGCGTTGCTACGAATTTAAAACTCCAAGTGGTAATTCTAATTGCCAAAAATAATTTATGTAATCTCATAAGTCTATTTTCAAAAGCCATCACTCATAATGCTATTTAGCAAGCAAGAAAACAAAGCAGCTTTGCAAATCTGTAGCATGTATGGTGCTTGCCATGCTTACACTCAAAGTTGACGCTTCCATCTTGCAATCACAAACATACATTCTGGGAGCACCATATCTATACAATTGTCTAGTCGTCACATGGACATATTCAGAGTTCGTAATCCAAACAACAATAGTCAAATTCCCAATTGGTGTGTATTCTATGTCCACCTTCTCAAAGACAACATTACAATATTCAATGTCCAATTTTCACTGTCCAAACAACAAAAATCGCAATCAACATTTTTAGATTGAAAACAACAATCAACAGGCACAAATGGACAAAGACATTCTATCATTAAAGTCAATATTGAGATAAAATCTCAGTCCAACAATAAGTTACAACTTTTCTCCTTCTGAAGCTTGGCTTCTCAAACTACTGATGCCGCCCTCCAAAAGCCATATGTCATGGCTGCCCTTCCTCCTACAGTTGTGTGGCAGCTTGGCCTTTGCTAGCAGCAGTTTACATCCCTTGGCCCATCGAATTAGCAGCTCACACATGGCATTGCCTCACCACCCCACCACCTTCTCTGTATAGTGTACACAGAATGTTTTCAAAACAAAATAATACGGAATAGCAGTAAAGGCTGCATGCCAAGATTGAAGACCTAAAGGCTGAAGCCATGCCAATCAGTAAATTCTAGAGCTGCTCAAACATCATAGCTATGTTCAGGAATACTAATCATTTCATCAGGTCATTTTGAGCTCTAAGCAAGGAATCAAATTGCGGGGCAACATGGACGCTCTCAGTTTCAAACATTGTTTAGTTCATATGCAAAAAAACTATTGTTTCAAAAAACAAAATGCAAAAAACCTCACAAATGAAGCTAGCAACTCAGAAATCTAGACAGTTAGAAATTCGACATGGCTCTAGTGACCAATTAGACTTCCTGAAACATCAAGCTGAAATTTTTCATTTAGAGCTGTCAGTTGCTAGATTTCAGAAGCAGTAGCGAGGACTGCAGAGAAACAGAGCTGCAACAAATTAGTACTTGTAACACTGCAACCAAAAAAAGCAGGAACCAAGAAAACTCAGATGCGCCATCTAGAACCAACAAGATTTTGAGCAGATGGAGCTCTTGCTAACTGAAATTAATATTTATTATTTATGTCAACTTTGTTAGTATTAGGTAGTTCCTTAGGTGTACGTTGTTGACTTGTTGCTCCTAGAACTGAATGGCTAGCCACTTGCTACTGTTCTTTCCAGGTTCCATTAATGGTTATGAGTAGCATTACATGAATTTCTATAGGAATCAGAAGCAGTGTTCTGTGCAGCAGCAAACTGAAGAAACAAATGCTATGCAGAAAATTGACAAACACAGTTAACCTATCTGAAATTACAATACTTCTCCTCACAGAATTTTTCATTAAGGATGGTTCCAAGTTGAAAATTTTCTCATTATATAGTTAACTACATCGTATCCAAATTGCATGTCTTTCCTTTACAGCTAGAAGCATTTCTTCTTGCTTCTTCTTTCTTCCTTCTTAGCAATACAATTTACTGCATGCTGGCACGGAGCTGTTAGATTCCTCACCAGCCATCTCCAATTAGTAGATTAACCAATCAAGATGCATGAACAAACACATACCTCTTGCGTCCATTCCAGGGCCCTCGACAAGAACCAATCAAAAATTCCTATTATGCTAACTATTTTCTATCAGACTACCATCTTTTATTGAATTTACAATGACAAGGACTACAAACAACTGACCTGATCAACCTAGAACTAGCAATCCTTCTCCTTTAGTAATAGCACCATGGACTCGCAACCACAGCCAAAACAAAAAATATTCATAGTCTAAACACATGAGGAAGAGCCATCAGAAACACAAAGACACTCTGCCCACCGGCTCTCATTTGATGCTGGCTGCCTTTCCTCTGCAAATTTTGAATTTCGACCATGACACTTTTCTGAGCAGAGATTTCTTAAACAGCTAGCCAACAACATACAGTGAGGCAAACGAAATCTAAATGAGGTACCACTTGATCACTGTCAATTGAACCCCGAGCAGGTACCTTACCATTCTCAATCAGAAAAGGCAGCATCCTCTAGTAGCTTAACGAGCTTGGATGATGAACAAATCTGACCTGCAAGCAACTAAAACACATAAGAACGTATTCTCCATTTGTTTCAGAAAAATAGACCATATGAAAATATGACGGTGGATGCTCCAATATCAAACTCACAGGCTCGTTAGGTCACAAGGGACAGTCTTGATCTCTTCAGTGACATTGTTGCAGGTAACCTTCAGACCGGTGTCTCCTTCGGTGTTCACCAACACCAACCATGGAATCAATGGATTCGGGTTCGCAGTTCGGACGCAGGTCCAACCGAGTATCAGACCCGCCGAGTCGCCGGCCGCCGCCGCCGCAACCGACGCGACCTCCGGAGGCGTGCTTTCGATGGATCCAGGGTTCACAGGTGTGACGCACTCAGGGGAGGCGTCGAGCGAGCCGGTGGCAGGCGGGATGACGCGGCTGAGGCGGACGGAGGTCCAGGACGCCCCGACCGCCTGGCCGCCGACCCACCGGGCGAGCACCCCAGGAGCCCGGGCGTGGGCACCGGCTAGACGCCCCAGCTACCCGCCTGGCCACCGCCGCTCTGGTTGGCCATTGCGCTCGGCCTCCCTTGCGCGACCCTGTGCCCATGGTTGGCGGCAGCCATGCGCGGCCACTGTGCCACTGGAGGCGGCGGCTCCCTGGTGCTGGGCGTGGGGAAGAGGAGTTGGCGAGGTTCCGCAGTCACTCGAGCCAGGCCAGAGTGAGCGCGTCCACCGGTCCACCCTAGCCCGTCCGCCTCATCGCTGGATCCGCCGAGGGCGACGTCCGACGGTCTGCTCACCGGCCGAGATGCCTCATCGTTGGATACACCCTCAGCCAGGTCCTCGGCGGCTCGGCGCGGGAGGGGAGGGGCAGGGGGGCAAGGGGCAACGGCGGTTGGGAGGCGCGCGACAGGGGGCGTCAGTCGCCGAGACCCGAGAGCGGGGCGGGGGCAGGAGCCCGGGCGGCCGTGCGCGCGTGGGCGGTTTCGCAGTAGAGAGGGCGGACGGGGATTAGCGCGGGGCGGGGTAATTAGGAGCGAAGCGAAGCGATTAACGCTAATCAGACGATGACATTCGACTCCTTTTAGGTGTAGTAAGATAAGATATAACTAAATACGTTTGCAAAAATAAACTTTTCCAATCTCATCATCGTCTGGGTTTTGTCGTTGTGGCCAGGCGACACGCAGCACGCGCGGGGCCGACGCGAGCGGCAGCAAGGCAGCGCTACTGGTGATGGGTTCGTTGCCCTTTGTCGGGTCCGTGGGCATGTCAGATCCGTCCAAAATCGCCCGTTCGGGTTTGGTGCTCGTCTCTGTCTCTCCCTCTCGCTCCTCACTCTAGTCTCCCAGTGTAGATTTGCCCGCTCCTTCGTCTCCTCCCACCGCCCGTGGAGCACCAGTTGTGGTGGTGCTGACGCATCCCCTTCTCCTCCCCTTCAGCAGCCCCCGGTGGAGGTGATGCGGAGGAGCGGCGCACGCGCCGGGCAGTGGCTATTCGCGGCGGCCCATGCCCCAACGATGATGGCTCCCTAGCTGTCGTCCCGCATTTCCGTCGCGGTACCTGCTGCATCTTCTTCCTGTTTGTTCCTCATTTCTGCATCACTTGTTGCTTGTGGATTTGCATGAACTGATGGATTTGTGCGATAGGGTTTATGTGCTGATGGATTTGTGTAGGTTTTTCGGTTGTATATTGGGGATTTGCGTTGGATTTGGAAGATTTGGGAGATTTTGGTGTGGTTTTGGTTGCATTAGGGTCCAGAATCTGTTCATGGAAGATAGGGGAAGAATCTGTTCATGTGGAATTTTTTCATGGATCTATATAGCTGGTGCTGATGTCCCTTGTATTTCTAGGGATTTTGTTGTATTTCTGGGGATTGTTGTGCAGGTCAAATTGGGTATTTCTGGTAATTGTTTTCCCAGATACAAGATTGCTAGGCTCATGTGTGGATGTTTTGTCTGTTGCTGCTTTGTGTGTAGTTACTCGACAGTTGCATGTGTTGCTGCTGCCACTTTCACTTCCACCTAGGAACCTTGTAGTCTGGGTGAAACAAATCAATCAGACAGACAGGGAGGAGGAAGGGAAGGAGGGAGAGGAACCTGAAATTGCATTTTTTGTTGGTGCTGCCTTGTTTTTAGGCAATGCAACTACTGCATTTTAGTTATGCAATAGGCAGCAGTATCATTCAGACTATAAGCTTAATGGACATTACTATCAAGTGTATGCTATTTTCTAGTTCTATGTAAATCAAGTGAATGGACATCACTTATGCTATTTTCTAGTTTTTGTCAGTGCAATTTACAATTTTGTGCATATGTGACTGCATAATAACATGAGGATCATCTGCAAGCTTATTTCAGTATTAGGTTGTGTAGCAAAAGTGAAATGTAAATTGTTTATTAACTGATCTCCTGGTTTTCCTTAATTTTTTAGGTCTTGTGTACCATCTGCAGTGGAGCTACTCCATCCAGATATAGTAAGGTAATTGATATCTTGTATTCTTTAGGCATATTGAGTTTCTCATTGTTTGTCAGATTAAGTTTTAGGATTCATTCTTTGTTTATTCTCCTATGACATGATTGAATTAAGACACACTCTTAATTTGGCTAGTCAGTTAATTTGGCTAGTGTTGCATAGTTATCATAATTTAGGATTTTTAATTTGATTCATTGTTAATTCATTATTTGTATGTATTGGTTGTTGAAGAGGGAATTAGGATAGTTGAGGTCATCATAATCTGTGGATGTGTTTATTTACTCAATGCAGAGCTTCTGTCTGCCATTGTTATGTGCTGACTTTAAATTTTTCTTATTGTATTGGCAGGAAGTTCTGCACCAGTTCTGGCTGCACATACTACTCAATTGAAGAACCCATCACAACCAGGTACTCATGAGTTATGTAGATGATAACTATCATTCCAAAGCATTGGATAGCAAATCTGTAGATGATATCAATTTGCTGTGGACTGGAGTACATATGCAGTATCTTATGTGGACTGGATAGCAAATCTGTAGATGATAGCAAATCTGTAGATGATTCCAAAGCATTGAATTCAGTGCATATGCAGTCAACATAAGCAATCATAAGTATCTTGTTTGATCTGTTTCCACAATTGTAGCTTATATTAATGTAAATTGCAACTTTCTAGGAGTAGAATTGTAGTTTTGAGTATATGCAATATCTTAGTGCTAAACCATATGTGTTGATTTCTGAATATTTTCTTTTTCTTTTTGTTTTGTTTTGCTTTGCGATCTAGTGATTGAACAAGCGCGTGAGAGGTGTTCGCGTTTTCATTCTCCTTTTGAACCTCTGCCTTCAATCCCTCCTATTATTAGTGAGGACGAAGGCAGTGGCAGTCCAGGAATATAACTAGAAAATGGGACGAACTTTGTTCAGTGGTAGTCAGTCCAGTGTAGTCAGTGGTAGTCCAGTGGTAGTCAATAGCAATAGCAGTAGCAATAGGGGGCTGCCTTTCTCTATCAGAGCTTCTCCATAGTATCTTCCTGCTACTATTGCCAAATAGTAGGTGTACTCGTGCAGTCTTTGCTTGCTATGTCAATGGCCATTGCTTTTTTGTAGCTCTAATGTCCCATGCTCAAGTACCTCTACTAGTAGTAGTACTCATGGCAGCTTTGTTGTTTTTTCCATAACACTTTGCTGATACCAAAACAACTATTTCTGGTGTTACATAATTGCAGTATGATATAATATAAATTGCAAGTGTCAAGCACTGCAATTCTAGTGTTGAGCATATGCAATCCATCTATATCAAGTTGCAGTCTAGCAGTCTCTTCCAGTTATCTCAGATACATACATTTCATTATTGGTCTAAATATAAAATCATCATAATTGTGATTTGAATCATTGGCATGAGCTATGACTTAGTTCATTAGGCTTGTGTAGGTTGATCCACCCATGATAACCTACAAAAATTGGAACAAAGTCATTGATTTGTGATTGTGCTAGCCCACATCTTTATTTTTATCCATGTCCTTCCAAAGAATTTTTTTCTTTTGACTTGTGTTTTGTGATTTTTGTTAGTCCACACCAATATTTTTTCTTTGTCTTTCCATAGAAAAAAATTATTTCTTGTGACTTTTGTTTTGTGTCAATCCAAACAAAGATTTTGTCCTTGTCTTTCTATAGAAAAAATTGTTTCTTGTGACTTGTGATTTGTGTTTGTCCACACCAAGATTTGTCTTTGTCCTTCTATAGAAAAAAATGTTTCTTGTGTCTTTTGTTTTGTGTTAGTCAAAACCAAGATTTTTTCTGTCCTTCCATAAAAAAATGTTTCTTGTGATTTGTGATTTGTGTCAGTCCAAACTAAGATTTTGTTTCTTGTGATCTGTGATTTTGTGCTTCCATAGGAAAAAAATTCTGATCTATCCTTGCATAAAAGAATTGTCTCTTGTGATTTGTGCTAACACATCTTGAATTCTGTCTCTTGTGATTTGTGCAAGCACACGACTTTTATTTTGTCCTTGTCTTTTCATAGAAAAAAATTGTCTCTTGTGTTTTGTGCCAACACATATTGAATCTGTTTGTTGTGGTTTACATGTCTTCGTAGGGTTTTGTCTATAAACTTGTTGTATGGAGACATCCCCTTCTCCATCTCCAAGCTAGCTCAGAAGTTGTAAGCTCTAGTTCTCTATATCCCTGTTTCCTGCATGTCTTTGTGCAACAGCTATATCTTTTAAGATATGGTCACCTATACTTGGTGTATCTTAGCGGTTATAGTAAAAATGTTAGGTAGTTGCATATGCTGCATCACTTAGAAGCACCATTTTTTTATTGCACATTCAACTATTGAAATTATTGTTTATAAAATGTGCAATATCTAGTCTTTTCTAAATAACTTTGTTATTTCCTGGTCTAGGGAGAGAACCTTGTTTATTGTCCTTCCATAGGAGAATAAACGTGCCTATTGTCTATTATCTATGTGCTTATGCTGATATCCCATCCTTTTTTTAGTTGTGCTGGCCTAGGTTTAGGGCTTCTGTCTATTGTCCTACCATAGAAAAAAATTATTTATTGTCTTTGTGCTTGTGCTGATATATCCCATCCTTTTTTTCAATTGTGCTGGCCTAGGCTTAGGGCTTCTGTCTACCGTCCTATCATAGAGATAAATTTGTCTTTGTGCTTGTGCCGGTCTAGGGAGAAAATTTTGTATTTTGTCCTTCCATAGAAAAAAATTGTTCTTTGTCTTTGTACTTGTGCCAATCTAGGGAGAAAATTTGAGTCTTCATTTGAGATTATTCACTACCCCTTTTATTTAGGAGAGAAATAGGTATCTTTGACTAAAGTCTAGTCCATTATTTTTGCACATGGCACCACTCTAGTCTATTTAGTGACTAAGGTGAAATACATGTAAAATCAATGGCACATTGTATCTTTAGTGGCATCATGTGGACATCTCCCTTTAGCTGAAACCAGTACTAGCAGTTAGTGCTTGTGTTATCATAGAACCATTAGCGCCTCTTGTTCTTATGCTAAAGATTGTCCAGAAGTAATTTACTACTAGTTCTTAGAAATTGATTGGCTCTTGTAGGTGCAGATGGTATATTTTTAGAGGAACATGATATTTGGTTGTTGCCTTCTTCTGTAAAGTGTTCACATTCTAGTAATTGTTGAGAAGTGCATTTTCTATAGATTTACAGTGAATTGTTTGTATAGGTCATAAGAAAATATAGATTACCTCAAATTGCAAACTTTAATACTCAAATATAGATAACTGCAACTGTGGTGATGAGTATATGAAATTTTGTTGATCTATGGTCCATATGCAGCAGTACTATGTATATAGGCCAGCTCAAGAATTTTGACTTGTACACTCTAGTTATGTCAAAGGAAAAAAGAACTAATTGTTCGCATATGCGTTCAGATCTTCCCCGGAGATGAACTAGGTGAAGACACTGCCCAACATGTTATGTATCTTGGTTATGGATTATGAAGCAAATCGTACAGATGAACAAGAACAAGACATAAGCAAGCAACAAGAGGACAAAAGCAACCTAATTTTGTAACCACTGCCTAGTTTGTAAAGTTCGTTGTTTAGTTTGTTTTTGTGTAGACACTACCCAGTTTTGTAAAGCCCGTCGTGTGAAATCCCATTGTACTAAAAGCCCATATTCACTGAATGAACGGTCTGCAAGTGTTAGCAGGTTCGGAGCTTGGATCCATTATCCTCATTGGGTGGTTTGGCGGGTTCATTCACGGACCTGTTTTGACACACAGACCGGAACAGTAACAAATCCTAGTGCATGCACACAGAAACAGATCTGGCCATTGGATCTTGTTCCAACGGTCCAGCATGTCGCCTGGGTTTTTTGAAAAAACCGAGGCGATTGGATTATAGCAAGTCCCCTAAATAAACATTTGTGAATTTTTTGTTTTGAGGATTTTGTGAAATTTGAGATTGAGATGGGTCGGCTCAAATAAGCCCATCACTGGCTAGACCAACTGCAGTGCAATCACGATCCTGTACTATGCCGCCGACCAAAGGGAAGGGGAACGGCGCTCCTGTCAGCCGCCCTACGCCGGCGGTGACCACTGGGTCGAGAGCTGTACAGCCAGAACCCTCGTTGTTGTCATCGCCGCAGTTGTTAGGCAAGCGGTCCACCAGGGCGGGCGAGGAGTGACGATGACGAGGTGAATTCCTACAGCAAGGAGAAAAGGACGATGATGAGAGGGAGGATGCGGTGGCAGGCTCAGCTTCTGCTGCTGTCGGGTACCCGGACAGGGGTACCCAAAACCCATTAGTGTAAATCTCCGAAAAAATCCATTACATACCAAGCCCAACGCCGGCACTAAGCAGCACTGGGCCGGCCCACGAACGGGACAGATCATACCTGATGAGCCTCGTGCTCGACGGGGGCCTCAAATGACAGAAGTCCGTCCGAGTGAGCGACCCCCCATCGAGTGACGGAACTCACACGGGCGAGCGACCCCCCGTCGACTACCGCCTCCCCCTCGACTCACCTACTCCCAATACCAGACTAAAGCATTTAATGCCTCCACCCACTCCTACCTAACACTGTGGCTACAACGAAGTTACAGTGGTTAGTACAAGGGTCAAATCCTTATTTTTACCGCCCATCCCTGGAGAAGCGGTGAATCGTGCTGCCACTATTACACCATGCCGAGCACTGTGCCCCGTCAAGCACCCCCCTCGAGACGCGATCATCAACACCTGTACCGTATTTCCCGGGGTTTGGTCTCATCCACAGGGGCTCGACCCCCTCGGCTACCCCTCGAATCCAGCTCCAGACGCCCCCGGTCAAACACTCCAACAACCCCCGCACGTCTCTACAGGGATCCGCACGCCCGCAACAAGGACCGGGATCTTTCGTCGACCATCACCGACATCGCCATGACGCACCTGATGGACAGAAGCCATGCCCGGTGCACGCCTCTATAGTCACCATGACATGATCGCACCTTCCCCTCGGCTTCATTCGCTACGTCAGCATGGACCACGCTCCTAGGGTTTTCTGTACACCTGGAGCTCCCTTTGGCCTATAAAAGAGAACGCTGGGACTAGTTCTAGGGCATCAGATAACATTCTAAGGAATCCAAGCACTCTAGCAGCAAGGCATAGGCGTAGCACTGCTAGACTTAAGCCTTGTACTCCACCCCGTTCATCCTTGCTCGCTTGTATCCCCCCTGTGCAAGCACTTCGGTGCAAGATAATACAGCTTCTTCTCCCCTCCCCCCGCCCCCCGTTGGACGTAGGGTCTTCTCTTCCCCGAACCAAGATAAAAATTATGTGTTCTTCTTGCATCACCATCTAGTTAGAGAGCACGCAGCACAAATTTACTCGTTGGTGCCAGGCCTCCGGGGTCGAAACACCGACAGTTGGCGCGCCAGGTAGGGGACGCTGTGTGTCACAATCGGCTTCCCATCGCTCTCCAGATGGTAGACTCCATTCCACCACTTTCGTTCGACACAGTGATTTGGTTTGGGAGCCTGGAGTTCATGTCACTCGGTCCTGCCTCCGACATGATCCTACTCCCGCCCAGAGATCCGGATGACAGTGACCGTGAGCTTCCCCGGACTAGAAGGACTGCATGTTGGTCCCGCTGCTCTCGCTGCGTGTCTGCGGCCAAGAGACGGCGTGATCGCCGCAAGCATCGGCGCCCGCTATGGCTACCTCACTCCCGACCAACGACGCGGGTCTCCTCGCTGAGGGCCTGTCTGACCTATGTTTGGCTGCAGAGGGTGGGCCAGAAGGACGCCGCGACCCCCCGGACTTCAGCTTCATGATGCGCTCGCCGAGGGGACCGAGTGTGGTCTCCCCACCAGGCATAGCTCCATCGCCACCAAACCTGCTTCCACACGGGTTGTTCGAGGCTCATCGCCCATTCCCGTTCGGCCTTGACAACGCCACCAAAACGTACTCCTCCTCGGTGAGTACCAACATGAGTGCTTATGCGCGCTACCATGTACCTAGTGACCTCCACGCCAGCCTCTGAGTACCCGGACTCCCAGCAGGCCTCAGCACATGACCAGAGAAAGGAGCGATAGCAGCACAAGGGCCAATCCTGTTACCCCTCTGGGTGACACGAAGGGAAGATGAATCTACGAGCCGCTGCCCCGATTCCTCCCAAGGAGAAATGATCGGAGTACTAAATCTGACATACAACAAGGGTCAGCCCATCTACCTTGGTCCAATCGCATTACATCCATACTTAGCCCACCAAGCCCATCTAGCACATACTAATTATGTACACTACTGAAATCCGACTCTTTGCCGAGTGCCAATTGGTTTGTCGAGTGTCGTTTTTGACACTCAACAAAAAGAACTTTTTTGCCAAGTGATTTTTTCATTTAGCACTTTTTGAAGCGGTAAATTAATTTAAATGAAAAGTTTTCAACTATAAAGTTGTATAACTCATCAAGATATATGTCTAATGCTTATTTTGGTCATTTCTTCATATGACAAAATGGAAGAAATGATGTTGTTGAATGAACAAATGATGTCATATATACCTTGAATCTCTCAAAGCAATCATCCTTCAAACTATAGGTACAGGTACATGACATTTTTAGAGAAAAATTGTTCTACTTTCACATTTTTCTGATTTTAATTAGATAGAATATTTATGAATTTTTAGAGATTAACCTAGATGTTTATTATTTTTACAAAATATAAAACCAGTTTGAAACTAGCAAAAGGGCCAAGTTTGTTCGGTTTTGATAATTGGAGATCATTCATACCTGGTTTTGTAGTTTAAGCCTTTAAGGTTACAAGCCGAACTGCTCTAGTGCTCTTACAGTCTTACACAATTATTTTATTGCTACTTACTTTAGTTCTTCGCTACTTCTGCAGCAAGTCAGAAAGAATAAGGAGTCTGAGACTGGGATCTAGAGTTCTAGACACTTCACAAATCAATCTTACAAGTATCCAACTGACAGTCAATGATGTCTCGATGCTTGCTACTTAGCATACACAGTTTATCGGTCCTGCTGCTATATACAGGATCGCTATTAGGTCATGGTATATATACAGGACGACTAATCAATCTCATCTACAACTCATTGTAAGTAGCCAGCTACTTGGTGCATGACAACTAGGGCTGATTAGATGATTTGAGAACAATGTATATACACATCTGTAACACACCTACCTTTAACACAATAGGAAAAAATTCTCCATTCAATGATTCAATGACATCACCATTTCTGATTCCAATTTTTTTAGCAGCAGATCCCCTTGGATACCTATGGTTCAGTTAGCACTAAAGTATGAATCTACAAAATAATCAACAAGACATACCTCTTCAACAATAAGACCAGCATCAATATGTTGAACTTGTGGGAGATCTTTTCTTGATCTATGCAAACAATATAGAAACTTAATAGACGAGACTTTCAGTTCTAGGTACAGCCGGGACACACACCTACATGCTAAATAAACATTGGTTAGATTTTATAAGAGAGGCACACAAGCCGCACAACCAAAAGTGGAATGTGAGGATTAACTATTAAGCGCTGAGGGTGTTCAGTAAAATCAATGTATTGTTTCTGTTTTCACAAAATGTCATTGCAGATGTGGTGTTTGCACCATATATCAATTGCAAAGTCTCCTAAAGAAATAGTAGCATCCTGTCAACTTGCTTTCCCTCTTCATTTCCCACAGTTATAGACGGAGCAGTGCTAAAGGCACAACATTTTCCAACAGAACACAAAACAAGGACCTGGAATGGGAGCACAGTGCCCCTTTATTATTATTTTGGGGGCATGAAATAGTATATACTTAAGAACATGTTGTAAACATGGCAGCAATATCTATATCTTAGGGAAATTGAAAAAAAAACACCCCATATCCTATGACAAAGCCTGATATGTAATCAAGGGTACCAGAGATTTGTAGGGACTAGGACACCTAAGAGCGATGGGAGGGGGGTGAATTAGGCAACTTAAAATCTACTTCTAACTTATGGCCTTTAATTTGCACCTAGTCAAAAATATGCAATAAATAAAGTATCTAGTGTGCAACTAAAGTTTTAATAGCTATGTCTGTTGTATCTACCGCTCAAGAATTATGCACCCTAGGTTCCAATCTTATCAACTAGCCTATCAATCTAAACTAAGAAAGTAAGTACACAATCAATGTACATAAATTAAGTGAGAAATGTAAAGGACGATAGAGATCAAACTCCCAGCCCATTCAATGTCGTCACTATTTTTCCCGAGGTATCGAAAAGCTCCTCGCTTCCCCGTAGTTTTCGTTGGAGCCCCTCTCAACGGCTAAGCTCCCGGTCGAGTAATTCTATGGGTAGCGCCTAGGCCTTCAAACGCCTAAGTGGGTCTCTTAGATGGCCTCTTCTCGGACCGCTCCTCATAGTCTTCACTATCGATCATCCAGGCAAACCATAACGAGCCCCATTCCCTCCAGAACACTGTAGCAGCTACACCACAACGGCGTTTCATGTCATCTCCCAAGACTACAACCTCTTTGTAAAACAATCTTGTAAAAAACCCTTTGTAAAATAGTGGTGCACGCAAGCACCAAGAGTGGTAAGAGGTATGCAAATATTACTAAACATTAGGTCTAAACATAGAGCAAGTGTATTAGCGTGGTGGTCTAACTAGCCTAAGCTCTTGCAAATTAAGAACCTACACTAATCACATAATATTTCCCTAAGCACTTTTGGTGGCTAGAGCAAAAATGGATTATCCTTATAACTCTCCACATACTTCCGTCAGCTGTAGCAACTTTTCCTTGTCGAATGAAGGGGGTATAAATATAGCCCTAACTCTAAAAACTAGTTTGTTACTAGCCATTACAACATTTTCTGTGGGCATCGGACCAATTTCGTGAGCTCTAGAGCAATAGGTGTGTAGCATCAAACTATAAGGTGTCATAATTCATTTCAGTTCAGTGAGCATCGGACCAATGAGTACGTGTTGGACTGAATGCTATCCTAATTCCAGCACGCCATGCGCTTTCAGATTTTAGGCATAATTTTTACCTCCAGACTTTGATTTTGATGACATTATACTTTTTGGAAAGCTAATGGAAAGAGCTACAACTCTGGACTTAAGTCTTATGAATTTGAGCACATATAAAATCATGAGACAATTATTATTCATCCATCTCTTTGTCTCCGCTTTAGTGGCTTCAATTTTGTTTTTGTCTTTGTGTTCGGGCTTCTACTTCTTTGTGTCTTAGACTTCTAGCATGTCTTGCTTGTCGATCTTCAACATGATTTCAAGTGTCTTTCTTGAGGCGTTGATCATTAAAACCACCACTTTGCTTAAGTTCAAGTCCACCTTGCATCCATTTGAACGATACATTTTATACTAGCAAGCAATATTAGCCCAAATATGGTTATGTTGTTCGTCAAAACACCAGGATTGTCCATAGATAATATGACAAATATATCTTCATTATTAGATTAATCTTAGTTTTGTGGTCAGCTAGTACTACTTGTTGGAGATAGATGGACCATTACACATGTAGTTTGCACACAAGCAAGCTTAGAAATCTCTCTCTTTAGATGGACTATTTAGCATTACAAATATAAATACATAAAACTTCATTAATCTTTTTGCCCAGTAGGGGACAAAACAAGGCTAAATACTGATCTTTCAGCCAAGTAGGGGCCAAATAAGTTTTTTAGAGTTTCATGGGGTAAACAAAATATAGAAAAATTCCTCCAGAAAGCACCCCTTGCCCCCTAAGATCTTGGGGACAAAAGCCTTATGGTTTTTTCAAGTCCCTCCACAATAAAAGTCTTCTAGATTTTTCAAGTCCTTCTAGAAAAGCCTCGTGCATCAAAATATCTTAGGGGCAAAATACTTACTTCAATCCCTCCACATACGCTAGCACCTGAGTATAAAAGAAGTAAGGATGAATGTTGCTCTTGGAGTGGGATTTGCCATTACCAACTCTTCATTTTGTGTTAATGATTGGTCCTTCGATGCCAAACTAATACATTTGTCACTAATATTAGATCGATTTACTAACAACAAAAGTTAAGATTGTTTTGTGGTACTTGAGAAAATAAGAAAATTTATATCAAATGCAAACAAATAAACACATATGAAGGAGAGTTATATGTTTTTAGTAATGTGTTGATAGTACTTGTTGGAGATATTACTTGTAGCTTATTGATGGTAGCATATTGGAGATACTACTTGTTGGACGTAGTACTTCCTTTATAAGTAATGGATATGCTACTTCTTTTACAGTGTTGTTGGTAGATTAAAGCATCCAATAAGCTACTTGTTTAGCTTATTGGAGTAGTATGAAGATAGTACTTCCTTTCTAGTGTCGTTGCTAGCTTAAAGCCTTCGAAGTGTTATATGTTTACAGTAATGTGTAGATTATAGAGATAGGTCTGAGCATGTTCAAGTATTTCACGTTGTGTGAATTGAATGTAGGAATTGGACGATTGTGGAACTCCATTTACTCATTAAAACATACCCAGAAGGAGACAAGGCAGAAGTTTGTGAAAACATAATAACACACTCAGACAATTAATCAAACAATTTCATCGAATCATAGGTCACCAGAACCATAGAATGACAAAAGGAAGAGTATTCTGATACACCCATTTAGCAAGATGCTTAGATAATTCATTAGGAGGAGGGACCACAACCATTTGATAATCAGTTCCGATAGAACATATAAAGCATGCTCAACAAGGAAATAACACCTAAAATGAGACATGCTGAAAGAAATGTGAAAATTGCATGCTTGGGACTTAGAACATGGGCTATTTGAGTCAATGTTTAGAGTCCTAAATGTATTATTTTCTCGAAAGGAATAGAAGATGGGAGCATGAATAGTATACCTTAGCCTAAAAGGGGAGGATGTGTTGAGTGGGTCTTCCTGCTAGGTTGGTGATGAGAAATTGCGGCTCCTTTTATTCTGAGGACATGAGAGTCATTAGTTCATTACCAAAAGAAATTCTTGAGAGTAAGTGTTGGCAGTCCTTAACACACATCCTAACCGCCAAACAAATTAACAAATGTGATTATAAAACTTAGAGATAGGGTCTTATAACTAGTATTTCCATGACTTTTGGTAGATATATTTTTTGTAGGGACAAACTCAGAAAACATCAAAATACGCTTTCTAGAAGGCGTATTTGGCCCAAGTAAAGCAAAAGAGAAATTTCAACTCGGAACTGGACCAAGAAATCAATGTGGGAGAGGCCCAGGCCCATCATGCAACCAACCACGCGAAGGACGGTGGCAGTTGGGGCCACCCTGGGTGCGGCCACACCAAGGTGCGCCCGCACCTCCAGCACCGCCTCTCGAGCCCACTAGTGGAGATTTGGCCTTCCTTGACAAAATTCCTTATGATGATTTTATTATGGTCACCGAAGAGTGGTTTCCATGACGTTTTGGTCGCTTTGGTCACTGGACTGCGTGACGATTTTGATTTCCATGATGTATTTAGAAAGGTCACGGGAACCGTCACGAAAAACCTAACGGAATCGTCATAGAGGCATTCGTGGCAATGTTCATCGCTGGATTGTGATGATTTCACGGATATCCTCGTGTTGTGACCAACACACTTCATCACTAAAATCCGCGCCACTCTATTTGGCCACGGGAGCTGGTGTCGTTTGCCTATGGGAGAGCCGCCTTCACTCATACTTCCATCCGCCGTTAGCACGCATCACTAGAACCCCCATCCGTCGTTAGTAGTGGGACCGCCCATCACTCAGCCGGACACTTCTCCATCCGACGTTATGGGACGCGTCGTTACTCATCCGTTCCGAATGGGCGTCGTTCTCCATCAGGCACGCAGGACCACCACCCTTCGACAACTGACATGTGGGACCCGTCTGGGACCGTTTTCCATCCGACGTGTGGGATCAGCGTGTTAGTTGGACTCGTAAGCTATCGAGCTGGGCCGGCCCGTTGCCCATCTTTCATACCAGTCTGGTCCATCGGTGGATCCGTGTCGACATGCCGGTGAGGCGTACCTACGCGGACCATGCTTGTCGAACACACACCGCTGCTACACCACTGTCTTCAATAATAATTGGGTTAGATTCCCTGAAAGTGGAAAAATATCTACCCGTTGGACTTTCGGCGGCGGAGTCGGAGGCGGTGGCAGCGCAGCGAAGGATCCCCTTTGTGCTGTGGGACACCATGGAGGCACTTGTTGCTACTGATGCCAATAGCGCTGGTCCTAAGTATTTTTAGACCTAGAACGAACAAAAAAATTAGAACTTTTTATATAACCATAATAATACTACAATCAAAACTAACAAACCCATTATGCTTTGTCCTACGAGTTCAATTATGTAGCGGTTGGATGTTCTAGCATTCGCAGACACTGCCAGGAGCCAAGACTTGGGACTTGCGGGATCAAGAGATGGGACAATCCGTCCATTTCTCTTTCTTGTAGCATGGGAAAGTCCAGCCATATCTCTTTTGTGTACCACGGGACAATCTTTATATGGGTCGTGTGATAATTGGGCCGTCCCCGCTCCTAAGGGTGGAACATGTTCACCTATATATTAGATATATATCCCCTAAAAATGAGAAAATATCTGCCCATTGGAGTTGTGCTGTCTAGGTTGCGGAGCTAAAGGTGGTGACAGAGGATCCTCGGTGTGCTGTGGTGGCTACGGCGTCCATTTGGAGGTAGACGGCGGGGCTTTCCCGGTGGGGCGCGGCGTCATTGGCGTCCATGTCGCTTGTGTGCCACGGCAGATGCGTCAAATCTGATCCGCGGGTCTCCTTTCTCCCCTTTCACTATTTGTTTCTTTATTTGGGTTTTGCCTCGACATGGATCTACTACAGGACTTGGAGATTTCGCTTAGATTGAACACTTTTTATGCATACCATCATATCACTTAATTTTAGATACATGCGGGATGGTAATGGTTCTGATAGTCCCTATAGCTCATGGATGTTGGATTTGTCAGGAGGCAGCAAATCAGTGCCACTAATCTTTAAGCTGTACTCGATACTGCTGATGCCAATGATGCTCACTGCCACTTGCACTTGTAAAACTAGGGCACTAGCACTCAATCCCTGGTTCTTCTTATAGAAAGTACAACTCCTATGAAGTTATAGTCGTTGCCTTCAACTCATCTGAAGCTGAGCTCGTGCAATGATTGTTAACATGATGGTTGGAGTTGATTTAGCTGACTTTGTAATGGTATTATAAGTGTGATGGCTGGACTTGATTTTGCCGAATTTGTAATGGCTACAGCTACATTGACTCCTATTCTAGTTTGAGTTATACATATCTATATGCTGCTACTCTAAATTTGGATAAGCTCGTACCATGGAAATTTTGTAAGAAGAAAGTGTTGCTACTCTAAAATAAGAAGAAAGTGTTCTTATAGCAAGGACTGGAAAGGGTACCCACCATCTCAAATCATACATAGTTCACTTTGACCTTGTACAAAGCCAAACTTTTCTAACTTTGATCATATTCTCAGAAGAAATATATTAATCTCTACAAGTTCAAATAATTGCCATATTGAGGCATAGCTCATGAAGAATTTAATGAAACTAGTTTCATTATGAAACTTTCATATTGTGGAGTTGATACTTTTTTCATAAGCTTGGTCAAAGTTAGGCATGTTTGGCCTAGGACAAAGTAAAAGTGAACTATAATTTGAAATGGAAGGATTATCATTTTCCCCAATGAAAATGAAGGTTGCAGATTATATATTGTATTGTACTAAAATGTCAATAGCTGCAAATTTCGATAGCAGAGAAGGCAGTACCACAAGGAAAATAACATTTTGCAATCTAGCAACAAACAAATTTGATAGGTTAGAAAGAAGGGATGCACACCTTCTGCAACGACTTCCAAATCATCAGATACATTTAACATCAACTTTTTAGTGCAACATTTTTCTTTGCGTACCCGGAACAAACCAACCTGCAACGGTAAAACGCATTTATTAGTGCCAGTGTTTAATCTCATCCATTACAAGATTTTTCAATTTGAGCAGGAAATAAGATATAAGTTATAAAGAACTTCAATGAGCTCACCTTACATTTTATACTGGGAAATTGGTAAACAATAGGGACATAAAAAAACTAGCATCATGGAAATACAACGCCAAGGCATTTGTGCGTAAAAGGACAACATAAAACATTCTAACAACTAACAAGAACTAGTCCAATTTGTTTATTTTCATTTTCTTGCACACTCTACCCTTGTCTTATACATAATACCCGACTAAACTTGTACATAATAACCCCCCCCCCCAAAAAAAAAGTTATTTGCATGTTATGTATATAAGGACAAATAGAATACGTAAATTGCAAATGAAAACTAAACTCACGGTGAGATCCACATTGGAACCAAGGCCATCTCCTTTCTCAAGACAATGCTCACATGTACTCAGCAGCATGATCTCAAGCTGAAAATTGGAACAAACATTAAATATCAAGATAACAAACATGGTGCCACATATGAGCTCCAAAGTTTAACAAAAAGAATTATTAGTCTTTGTCGTTTGAGCACCTGGATGTGAGCATAATTGGAGTGCATTAGCTCATCTAAGTAGCGCTACTAAATATTTGGGGTGACTTTGCACTATTATTTTACACTAATACTGTAAATTTATTTTCAGCTCATGTAAGTCGTGCTACTAATTAAGTAGTGCTATACTGCTGCTGTTATAGTGCTCTTACACAATTATTTAATAGCTACTTACTTTAGTTCTTTGTTTCTTCTGCAGCAAAGCGGCAAGAATATAGAATCTGAGACTAGGATCTAGAGTTCTGGACACTTCACAATCAAATCTCACAAATAACCAACTGACCATCAATGATATCTTGATGCTTGCGTACCTATATACTAGCCACCATATAATTTATCTCTCCGGGTTTACACAGGACCAGGATTTGGTCCTGGTATACATAGGATGACTATTCGGATGACTGGAGTCCACTAAAACTCATTGCAAGTAGTCAGCTGCTTAGTGCATGGCAACTAAGATCGATTAGATAAAGAATATTGGGTATGAAATTCTTACTACTTCACTTACAGGAACATAGCACATTTGTAATACACTTACCTCTACCGTGGTATGAAAACATTTTCCATTGAATGATTCAATGACATCACCATTTCTGATTCCAATTTTTTCAGCAGGAGACCCCTCAGATACCTGTAGTTCAGATAGTACTAAAGTACGATTCTACAAATAATCAACAACATGATATACCTCTTTAACAATAAGACCAACATCAATATTGAACTTGCGGGAGATCTATTCTTTATGTGAACTGTGCAGAAACTTAATAGAGTCCTACATGCAGCCGGGGCACACACCTATGCCAAATAAATAATGGTTGGTTAGATACTTAGATTTCAGAAGAGCTAGGCACAACCAAAGGTGGAGTGTGAGGATTGACTATTAAGCACGCTGCGAGTTGCCGAGGGATTTGTTCAGTAAAATGAATGTATTGTTACTGTTTTCACAACAAGCTGTCATTGCAAATGTGGTAGTATATCAAATGGCGAAGTCTCCTAAAGAACAGTAGCATCCTATCAACATGCTTATCCTCTTCACTTCCATGGTTATAGAGAACAAAGCAGTACTAAAGGCATAAAGTGTTTCAATAGAACACAAAACAAGTATTGGAATGGGAGCAAATAAATGCACTGCCCCTTTATTGCTTTTGTTAGAGGGATGAAATTGGTATGCAGTTATATGCTCAAGAACATGTTGTAAACATGGCAGCAATATTTTAGAGAAATTGCAAAAAAAAACACCCATGTCCCATTTTGATTGAGCCTCCAGCTCAGTACCTGACTTCTAATCAGGGGGATTGTCCATTTATAATATGAAAAAACTAGCTTTATTGCCAGATTAATCACAGTTTCATAGTCAGCTAGTCTACTTGCTGGAGATAGATGGGTCATCACTCATTACACATGCAGTGAACTGTTTAGACTTACAAATACATATACATAAACCTTCACTAGTCTTTCTTAGCCGAGTAGAGACCTAAACTAGGCCCACCGGTGCCACCCCATATGGCTCTTATTTTTTTTTCTTTTTTCGTTTCCTTTTTCTTTTTCTTTTTTGCAAAAAACCACCCCAGCTGCATTTTGCTGAAAACACACTGAATTGTGTGGTGTGGTGGTTGTTGCATTGAAACCAGAGGGGTGGGAGTTTGCAATGAAGAGTATATATTAAAATCAAAGAAATATATGGATTAACTTATGCAATTTTCCCAACATGTTATAACATCTAAATCATCTTAATAAATGCTAAACAAAACAATATATAGAGTCTAGATGAGGAAAAACCATCAAGCATAATTATGAAGCAACTAGGTAATAGAAATGAAAAGAAATACTTGAGTATAAATGGAGTAGGAATGAAAGCTGCTTTTGGAGTGGGATTGGCCATTCCCAGAACTCTTCCTTTTGTGTTGATGACTGGTCCTCCAGCGCCAAACTGATAAATTTGTCAAAATATGAGATTTGCTAAGAACAAAAGTTAAGAATGATTTGTAATACTTACGAAATCAAGAAAATGAATATTGATGCAAACAACAATTAAACATATATATGAATAGTTACATTAGTACCTTGGCGACTCCACACTCAATACATTAAGTGATAGTGTTCAAATAGTCCTGGATCTACACGTTCCACTCTACCATAACACCCGTGTAGATTCAAAGTTTCATCTCTTCCAACAAGAAAAGCCTCTTGGCCATACTCTATCAGCTCAGGGCTAAGAGGTAACTTTGCAGACACTTTCATAACCACCTCAAATAATGCAATATTGTAGTGCTTGTGGTAGTTGATTAATGTGCCCTTTTGAACGGTGTCATCCAATAAATGAATTAGAACCTGAAACAACAACAGAATAATGATAAATTTCTTCCCAAAAATAGTAACAAAGAAACACTACAAAAATCATGTCATATATATTTTTTTAAAAAAACATCTATGCAGCAAACCACACGAATAATCTATGTGACTTGCAGTCTAACCTTAGCATCAGGGGCATATTCACGTAGGGACGACCAGTGATCAACTTCTGGGGATTAGGTGCATAACAAATTTGCAGAAGTCAAACAGTACCACGTCTAGTTTCCTTATCCAAGTCAATCAAGAAACCTGAACATTGTGCCAAGTTTCCTTATCCAAGTCAATCAAGAAACCTGAACATTGTGCCAAGAGCTTGCCATCTGTATATTATGTATATATTGCATACAAGAAATTAGTGACACATTTGACAAATGTTCTATATAAACTCATTTATTTTGGTGCAATTAGTCCATATATATAATTAATCAACATTAGAAAAGTTTGTAGCACTATTTTACAAACTCTTTAGAAAACAAACTTGACATCACATAAAAGAAATACCAATATAGGAAGTAAGTCCCAAAACAGCCTTGGCAGTTTGGAAAATCGTCTGTTCGGCAGACTCTTAATCAAAAATCAACAATTCATCATCAAGGCATGTAATGGTCCACTCTTATCGAGGGTTAAGAATTTCCTCTGGTGATCTGCATGTATATTGAAATAAAGGGGAAAACATTTTCAACTTCATGAGGTTCTGTCAATTGTAATAAAGTAGGGGAAAATTTGTAGCGTACCAAAAAGATCACATCTTTGAGAGAAATATAATATTGAAAGATTGAATCTTTGCTACATAGCATTAAAAGATGACAACGTTACAAATTTGCCCACTCCGTCCATTTTAGTTATAAAATCAGAAATTATTTTTTCTTTTACAAATATTGATTTATGAAAAGACAGTTTTACCCAGGCCTACACGCACAAAAACCAAACTAGAGTTCCCAAACTAGCGTAGGCACACAGCCGTGAGATGCGCGGACCTTAATAATGGCAGTGGACCTTGCGGGTGGTGTATGTTTTAATGATATACTGTATCTCCAAAGATTTTTTTTTTTGAGATGCAAGATCCCCCTATTTCCATTGCCGATTGAACAGAAATACAGAATTTTGAGACATCATCCAGAAGACAGGACCTTAGAGAAGCAAAAGAAAATTTACCAGCATCCAGAGCTTGAGCTACAAAAGGCCCCGAGAAAACTTAGACTAGTACCAGGACCACACCAAGTCCTCACATCAACAAGCAGACATAGCAGAAGTAAAATCAGATAGTAGACAGACTATAACGACAATCCTAGAGACAAAGTAGAAGTAGGTAATTCATCAACTCGGACACTCTTCTCATCTTCTCTTATCAACTTGCATTTTTGTTGTCATGTTTGCCTTCCAGGAGATGTTTTTTGTTGGTACATAGTCAAATTTTTAATCAATCACTAATAAACTAATGCCATGCAAAGGGAAAGCAAGAAAAAATTTACCAAGCTTTGCCATGTACTTGTCCATCTCGTCATGGTAAGCACAGACATCAGCCGAGTTTAAAGGCTTGTATACCACCCTTTTCGCATTTTGAAATTTGATTGCTTGGGGGAGGTATGGGCACCGAACGGGAGATGAGACTTGATCAAAATTACATATTTATCAATCACCTACTTTTCCAATTCAGTGGTGAACGCATTGCGAGGCACCATCTATCAAGTACTTCTTAAACCTCAATACTAGCCAGAAAATGCTAATAATTTAATTTTACATCTAGACAAGAGTTGTACCAAAATTCTTCTACTAACTAGGATCACCCTCTCAACTAAGGTATTCTACTTCTACATCGTGAGAGAGTTGTGGATGCTTGCTCCCCTATGGTGTGTGCTACAAATGAAGTAAGTAGGTCCTATTTATAAATTGGAAAGAAGTACCTTGGGAGAGTGGAGATACTCCCTCTTGGTTGGCCATCCAATCCTAGTGAACTTTCATCTTACCCTCAGGATGTTTTTCTTGCATGTGTTCGAAGTGGACCTTGTTTGGGCCAAATTTTAGGGTAGGCGCTGCAGGTGGAGGTCGACTAACGAATAGTAACATCCCATAAAGGCCTCTCTTGCAAACCCAACTTTATGTGAGCCTCATGATGAGTAAGGAAGGTTTGGACCGAATTCGAGAGGCACTAGGCTAAGAGTTAGATTTCCCAACACCAGGTTGGGTCGCTCGACCTCTTATCACTCCCAATTCAACCCATGTCAATTTGTATGACATTTTTTTTTTCTCGAATATGCACGAGAACTGCATAACATTGTATTCGTGGAAAAGAAGTTTTTGTGGCATCTCGAGTGTATGATCGAGATGGCTGAACAAATTTTCTAAAATTAATCACGAGATGGCTTCTCGCGTTCGTCTTCTTGGCCCTCTTGCTTCACCTCATCATCACTCTCTCTCTCTCTCTCTCTCTCTCTTTAATTTCATTTCCGCTTTTCATTGGGAAAAGGCCGGCCCCGTGATGGGTCAAGAGGAAGTTGGTGCAGCCGTTGGTGGGCTTTTTTGGGCTAGTGAATTCGGCCCATATCTGTCTCAACCGTCCTGGCCACGATCCAACGGCGGACGCCATAAACCGCATAAACCCTTCTCCTTCCTTTACTCCGCCTCCTCCCCGCCCCACTTCCGCAGTCGCAGTGCCGCAGCATCGTCGCCATGGCTCTCCTCAAGAGCTCCCTCATGCTCCAGGGTCTCTCTCCCTCTCCCACTCCCTCCCCCTCCCATTTCCTTCGCGGATCTCTCCGCCAGGCTGACCCTCCGGTTGTTTGCGGCGCATGCAGGGCGGCTGCGCCATGCCGCGGCGGCGGCGGCGGCATTCACGGCGCGGCGCGGCGCGGCGACGGCGACGGAGGAGTACGCGCGCCGGAACTACGCCGATAACGCCTCCGAGTACAACACGGTCATCGGGTCGCTCGTCGCCCAGCGCAGGCAAGGGAAATGTTGGCTTTTTGTTTGCTGTTTGCGCGCTAGCTATTCGACGCATTGCCAAGGGGGGGGCGTTTTGGTTGAGACGCCTTGGTTTGGTTTCGGTTGGTTCGTTGATGCTGTGATGCGTATGTAAGCATGTGTTTGCTCGTTCGATTGTTCACAGTGGCCTTGTGTTGTGGGATTGATGGCCATTTGAAAGCTGTACTTCGGTGTTATGCAGCTCTAGGCCAGTTTTACCTTTTTGTGCATGGGAATTCCGAGAAATCCTAATGCTGGCTCAGGAAATCTTTTTGTTCGGTGTGTCAGTGAGCTTGGCCACCTGATCCACTAGGCTGTTCCCACCTTAAAAAAAAGGAGTCACCGTTGTTACTCCCAAATGGCTTAAGCACTGTATGGTTTCAGGTTCTACTAAACATAGTATGTATTGTCAAAATTGTGAGAAAACAGGGGCCTGCCTATTAGTTTCTTGTATGTCTTTCTTGGTTACACACAGATGTGCAGCCTGTTTGTACAACCTCCATTATTCTTAAGAAAATGCGGTTGCCTTATTTCCCTGATATTGTTTGACTATTCATTTGTGGCCTCTAAGATAGTAATTTGCCTGTCTGTTGTTTTCTTAAAGTTATGTCTTTATAACTTTTAGCAAATTACTTCATGTCCTATGGTAGTATCTTGAATTCTGTTTGAGTAGGATGACAGCTCCATTATCAGAAACCTCTATTTTCTAACCATGTGTACTTTGAATGTCTAACTGTTACATTCTTGTTGTTTTTAGGCCCTACCTTCTGCGTGATGTTTACGACGACATGATGCTTGATGGCGTGAAGCCTGAGCGGGATACATTCCACACACTCATAGTCGGTACCATGAAAGGTAGCCGGCTACAAGATGCACTCTACTTCCGTGATCAGATGAAAGAAATGGGTTTGCCGCCTGATGTTAGACCACTGACTTATTTGAATTCACTCTAGTTACTTTTTACCTTCAAGAGACTATCAGTCTGATGTTCTTAATGTTTTCCAGGTTAACCTATACAACTTCTTGATCTCCACTTGTGGAAAATGCAAGAACTCAGATGCAGCAATCATGGTTGGTTTTTCTGTGTACCTGAATGATAGCCGTGTTATATCATTATGGTACCATTTTCATGCTTGAACAGCTTTCTTCTGTTCTTTATGCTCACTGATGCTCCTGTCCTTTACTTGTAACAAAGCTTTTAGAAGAAATGAAGGCACATGGTGTTAAGTTGAAAGGAGAAACCTACATTTGTCTACTGAATGCACTTGCATCAACAGGGCAGACTGATCAAGTGTAAGGCACACTTCTTGACAGTATTTATATTCTCCAACAGATATAAGGATGCACAATTGAAATTGAAATTGACATTTTACATCATTTGTTGCCTGCCACTGCCATTTATGGTGGTTGGCCACTCTTAGCACAATGACTTGAAGTTTACCAAACACAAACTAGCAAAACAGACTAGCGACAGTTCGTGATTTGTACTTGTTCACTGTGCATTTTGTTTGTTAGAGGTTCATCCACAATACTAACAGTTAGCTATAATTTGAGAATACGAGATGTGTAAGTATTGATCTCAGGATTTGAAGGCCTCGAGTAATGCAACTTTCTGGTAATTTGTTGCTGATAACATCAGAGTTGGAGTCTTTAGTGTCTAGAGTATGGTTGCCAGGTAGGATTCTCAGATAGCAGTTTTGCATGTGGAGTTTTGCTCTAGAGACTACATTGCGACTGATTAAGAGTTTTTCAAGAAATAGTTTACCCTCAGTTGTCAACACTTGGGTTTACCTATTTACTTGCTCACATGAGAAACTTATATAACGAGAATTTGTTTTGATAGGTATGCTATAGTTAGTGATATGAGTGCTGCTGGTCTTGGATTAAACAAGTTCTGTTATGCCGGACTGATAACTGCATTCAAGAACAAGACACCAACCACTGAGGAAACCCTGGCAAAGGTATGGTACGCATGTGCAAGACTGTAAGGATTGATTTAACCAAATCTGAATGTTCTATAACTTACTTCTCTTTCAAGCAGATTCTTGACTTTGTCAGGCAGTCAAAAGGTTGGCAATATGTTGAAAGAGTATCAAAGGACAGTGCTGAGAATATAATGATGAATGTGTCAGAGGAAGAGCTATACAACCTCCCAACAGCAGAATATGTAAATAGACGAGGAGGATTTGTCCATAAACAGCATACAGTTTATCATGTTGCTATCCATGCTTGTGCAGAACTGCGGAGTAAAGAGGTGATCTTTTGCTTGTGCATTACCATTTTCCATCATATATTTTGGTTGCTGCACATTGGCCATGCACAATCGACATAACCCTAACGTTGTAGTATTATTTTTTTTTTTTGAAATCACCAAAAGGTGGTAAGTTTAGCTTATTCTGAAATTTTGTTTACTTGAAAATTTTGCAGACACTTGAAGCACTTCTGGAAATGTTCAATAAGGATAATAGAGATGGATCTACTTATGATGCCTACATGGTGATGCAAGCTATGAGGTAATATGATATCTTGATATTTTGCTATTTTCTTGAAGCGCTGAAAAATAAGGTCTCATAGTTTGTGTACTTAACTACTTATCATTATTAACTTTATTCAGATATACATGAACTCATTTTATAAGCATGTCATAATTAGATCTCATTATTCTAAATTAATAACAATTACAGAATCATTGTATTTATTGAGATGAGTGGACATAGCTTAAGTGACTACTTTTTGGCATTTGTATTCTGATTCTATATATAACCTGTGTCTATCCTTTTTGTCTTATCATGCTTTCCCCCATTTTATTCTAGTTATTATTGATTTGATGTCCTCCAATTGAAAAAGGTGTTACCTACGGTGTGGAGATATTGATTCTGCTGTTAAGATGTTTGAAGAGTATACAAGCTCGAGACCCGCACCAGCAGAGTTGTATGTGGTGAGTCACACCTAATGGCAGCAAATCTGCTCATCAAGGAATTGACGAAGCTTAGCCAGACCTGTGTACTGCCAAATACGGTGAAAAAAATATTAAGTTAGATAGTAAATTAAAAGAACGAATTAACAAGGAAGGACAAATTCTGCCAGCTAAAAAGAAACCAGATTCATAAAACCTTGGGATTGTTCAAGATGATATTCCTCACTGAATGGTAAAATGACTTTCCTACGGTCATAATAAAATAATAACCACCTTCTATCAAGTCAAAATCAGGTTCTTTACCCCCCCGCCCCCCCCCCCCACTTTTTTTTCTTCTTAATATTCCTCTTAGTATAATGAAGTGCATTGCATCATGTGCCGCTGCATATGTTTGCCTTAAGTCTTCATCTATTAATTGCAGACACTTGCTGAGGGAGCTATGATTGATTACACTCCAAGAGGAATGCAACTTGCTCAAGAAACTCTAGTAATTTTCTGTTCTTTGCGGTTTCAGTTTTGCTGTATAGTTTTGACTGGCTTCAAAATTTGGAAATCTTACAACAACAATATTTTTCAGGAGAAAATGACTTCAAGAAATTTCTTCTTGAATCCCAGAATGGGAACTGATCTCCTACTTGCAGCTGCCGGTGAAACGGTAACCAACACCAACTCCTGCCCTTTGACTACCAAATAGGAATGCATGAATTGTTTTTCGATACTTGCTTAGCATTTTGAAATGAACATAAATTGCTTCACTGAGATGGTTGGTTGACTGAAGTTAATTTGACCAATTTATCTAGACTGGTGGATATACAACTGCAAACTATGTCTGGGATCTCCTGCAAAGCCGCAATGTCACTCCAAATCTTCCTGCTGTTGAGGCATACCACAAGGGTTTGATGGTAAGCGTCAGTGTTTCTAACTTGTGACTTAGTACACTTCTACACTTCCTTTACCTTGAATGCATCTATGAATAATTGAATGTTCCCAACTAGAATTGAGTTACTATATTGGTCTTGATGTACATATCCATATGGGTCTCAGAACTGTTTGTACTTTGAAATCATTTGTCTGCTGTCACTTGTTAGCAATTTAAGCTCTGGATGTTTGTGATTCGTATTCTTCTCATGCTCTCTTGTTTTTCAAATTCAGGCGCGAGAGATTCCTTCTGACGATCCACGGCTTCTCAATGTTGCCCGTGTTTTGGAGAACCTGCAGCTCCGATTTGGACCAAGAAGAAACACTCAGTAACATAGGAACAGTGCTGTTGTCCCTGATACGATGCAATCAGTAATTTGTCTTTATTAAGCTTCTGGATGCAAGACATGTTTACAGGCCAGAAAACCAAGGAAGTTCATTAGGATGACGTAAAGCAGAACCACAGGCATCTGAGGGGCATGGCAGGTGTGGAAATGAAGGACTGGAAACAGAAGCCGGTTGTTTCCCGGGTTTTTTCAAGAAATTTTTCACCTACCAAGCCTGAATACCTGAACTCAGCTGCCCAGAGTTTTGATTTGAAAGTTAGCGTTCCCTTACGGTTGTTGGACAATCATTTATCTTAGCTTTTCATCTAGACAGCGGGTGGTGCGCGAGTCAAGCTGCTGGCCGCCGGCCAGGCCGTTCGTTTTGACGCCTCCACTCAATGAACTTCTTTTCTATTTATTTGTTACTAATAAAGAGTAACTTTTTTGTTTTCTCGAGCATGGATGCTATTTTTTCAAGAAAAACGTGATGTTCTTACTGTTGTGGTCAGCTGTTGACCGAGTGAATCATTTGGCAAACCACACGCTGGATGAAACCATGTGCTGTCTGACTATCTGAGTCCGAGCTAGATGCCTAGAGGCTTAGAGCTGGCCTTGTTTTGTTTTTGAATGTAACGGGGGAAGTCCACGTGAAATCGTTCTTTGCGGCATGAAATAGAAAATTAGGCAATAGTTTTGAGTGGGTTACGCCTGCATCACCAACCAAAATATAGGTCATGTTTGGATTTCAACAAAGACATGGAATCAACTAATCCAACAACTACCAAAAAAACCCTAATCCAACAACATATATGATCAACTAATTTATAGGGTTTGTTTGGTTCGGGGCAAAATTTTGCTTTGCCTTGCCTGCAAGAGAAAGCCTAGCCTTGCAAGGGGTGTGTTCTAAGGGCGTCTACAACAGCATGTCCAAATAGCTAGCGGAGAAACAATTAAAAAAGCAAAAGAATCGATGGCGCAGCATGGCTGTGAGGCTGTCAGTGACACAGAAAAAATAGAGAAGCGTGCGAGCTAGGCGCTTAACTCCTCGCTAGCGCGTTGGCTGACAACATTTTGATTGGTTGCATGCGCTCATAGCTAGCGAGTTCCAACATTTTGATTGGTTGCATGCGCTCCTAGCTAGCGAGTTCCACCCCCGTTGGGGACGCCCTAAGCCTTTAGCCTTCGTTCGAACACCAAGCTGTCGCTCGAGTTTCAAGAATGTGGCAATAAACGAAGAGGCAAAGATAAAATGATAATCACAGGTATTCCGTAGAATTAGAGGGTCCTTCTTTACAACCCTTTTGAGGGCACTATTTATACACTCATGTTGGCATTGTAATGACTAAAATGCCCAACAACCACTATAGATTCTAAATTCTAAGCATATTCCGTCTATGCCAAACATTGGCATCAATCTCTGTTGTTGCCTTCCCCAATCACCATCGGCCTCCTACTCTAGCTTTTTCTCTTTGGAGTCCGTAGGCTTTGGCTGAGCAAAAAACAGATGGCTCTCCAGAGTTCAACTACCTTTCACCGTTGCGAAACCTGCAAACATCATCGCATAGACGTTGAAAACCAAGAGTAAACATCTCATCTCACCTGGACGGAGACTCATCGACCCAGCATTTTGTTAGGGCGAAATGGTGGATCCCGATCGGGGCTCCCTTTTTCGGTTGTTCGCCACCGTACTAAGAAAAGAGGTTCATCGTTTCACCCAAGCAAAGTAACGATATGAAACACTGATCACCATAACAATACTAGTAGAGGCGTCATTTTGGGTGAGCTAGATTAGCCCTATTATGATAATAAGAAATTTACTTTCCATTTTGGGTAGCTAGATTAGCCCTCCTATGATAACAAGAAATTTTCTTACAAGTGCAGACCTCGAGATAAATCTTTCCATGTATTTCAAACTGAATATCCTTATATTCTAGTTGGGTGAGGTCCATTATCCTATGCATTCTTTGTTAGCACAAACTCCCAAATAAACCTTAGCCACCAACCAAACTGCTAATTATTCTCTATTTTAGTTAAACAAAGTTAAGTGAGATTCTATTTAGGCACAAACTTCGAAATAAATCTTGGACACCAATAAAAAAAAAGTAGCCCTTCACCCCATCCTAGCTAACAAGGTTAGGTAAGGTTCTAGCTAGGCACAAACCCCAAAACAGCCTTGGCCACCAACCAAAACTATTAACTCCTCTCCAATTCTAGGTAGACAAGATTAGGTGAGGTTTTACCGAGGCAAGGTTAGTGAGGTCCTAGTTGACAAGGTTAGGTGAGGTTCTAGCTGGCAAAGGCCAGACGAAAAATAGTAATTGAACCAAATATTTCTTATCAGCACAAACTCTAAGATAAACTTTGTCCACCAACCAAACTACTATCCATATTCTCTTATTCTAGCTATACAGTGTTATTGAGCAGTAGCAATTTTAAACCCCATATGCCTTGTTCGACCAACAAAATCTAACACACGTGATATTCTAAGCGGGATTGAAAATCTTGCGACCCAAGAGAGATTTTGATAATAAATGAGAAAATATCTTAAACGGATCCAATTAATAGGCGTTTGGTTAGAAGAAAACCATAAAAATAAAAAACCTAGACAACGCGATGCAATGCAGCGACCTTCCAAGAATAACAAAACCTAACGAGCTGGCCCGCGACTACGAGAGCACGGCCGCAACGGACGGACGGGATAGGCCAAAGGCCGCAAGCCACAGCGTCGCGGCCGTCAGATCAGCCGCCGACGCTCCAGATATCTCCTCCTGGGCCCCGTGCGGCCGCGCAGCCGGGCACCAACGGTGTGGGCTGCCTGGGCCCGGCCCAGAACCAGAAGCCCACGCGCCGTTTCCGTTACGACCCCGACACGAGGCGACGCGCATCGGCATTTGCCCTCTCCCCTCCCCGAGTCGCCCCCCCGTCCCGTCCTCTCTCCTTTTACGCACCTGGCCAGGGGAGCCTCTTCTCTTCTTCCCCTCTCGTCGACTCGTTGTACGCACCCCCGCCCCGCCGCCTCCGCTTGACTTGACCCGCGCGCCTCGTCGGCGTCGGGGGAGACCGAGCTCGGGCTCGCGCGGCGTCGTCCCGGAGTGCGGACGGAGGAGGACCGCCGCACGACCGCAACCAGAGCCATCGACGTAGCGCCCGCTGCTCCCGCCGCGTCGAGCATTGGGGATCTCGCCGCCCGTTCGTCTGTGCCCACCGACTCGTCGCCCGGGGACCAAAGCCTAGCATCTCCCCACGCCGACGCGAGGAGCTGAGGCTGGAGGAGGCGGACGAAGCTGGTGGTAAGCTCCTCGGTGCCCTGTAGTACCTGACCGTGCTGCTGTTGCGGCGGCGCGCGTTGTGTCAAATTTTCGCGCGGGTTTTGATTGAGCGGCGTTTATGCCTCGTGCTTGGCGCGGCGCCGTGGTGGTGGTGGGTTCGGAAGACGCAATCGCCGGGATTGCTTCACGTGTAAAGGAGCTTTGTTATTTTAGCAGGAAATGGCTGGAGCACTGCCTTTTCTATTATATATGATTCGTGAAGGGAGCTTTTGGTATGATGGGGTTGGTTGATTTGTTTTTTGATCCTATGGATGATGGATTTCTGGAAATGGAGGCTATATGTTGCTCCATGTGGTTGTATGCGATGTTGCTGTACATAGATGTGGTTACAGGAACCAGTAGAGCCACAAGGAAGGAGAGCTTTTGCGTACCACTGGGGCTTCTAGTCATTGGATTGGATGATTGGTTGTGTGAGCTATTAGGGTCCCCTGATTTAAGGAAAATTGAAGGGATACCTCGATTGCTTGGTAGTTGGTACTCAACCAGACCAGCACATTACATTACATTGTTAAGAGTTCATTTGTGTGATCAGGGTTAGCCCTAGTCTTTTGTGCCCTTCATGCTCCCCCTGTTTTCAGGGGCATTACATGAAACTGCTCCTTGTGGTTGCAATGTTGCTGTACATAGATGTGGTTACAGGAACTAGGGAAGCTTTTGCATACCACTGGGGGCTTCTAGTCATTGGATGATTGGTTGTATGAGATATTGGGGTCCCTGATCTAAGCATATTGGAGTGGATACCTTGATCACTTGGTACTCAACCAGCACATTGTTAGGGTGGGTAAGAGTTTTTGTGTGTGTGCTCAGGGTTGGCACTAGGATTTTGTGTCCTGCCTGCTCCCCTGTTTCTAGGGGCATTACATGAAACTGCATGTTTTTTTGTTGTTCTACGTACAATTGGATGCTATGCTTTTATTTGTTACTATATTAGATATAGTATCAGACACTTTGTCATTAATATAGATAGAGCTGAGCTACTGACATGACGTGCTCTGGTTTCTATTTATATCGAAATAACGGCTTCCATATTAATCGAGGGTACATGTCAGTTACTACTTCCCTTTCTGAATGGTGATTTTGGGAGTTGTACTTAATTGCCGTGTGTGTATGTGCCCCCTACTGATGATGATTTTGGATTTGTTTCTATTCGGTTAGTTTTATTCCTCACCCATTGATTATGTTTCGTTTACCGTTGCATTAAAATTCCAGGTTGTTGTTTCGCTGATTGAAAGTACCCCATGGCTTAATGAGGAACTGGTAATAACGAGCTCAATCATTGACAACCAGCTGTCCGAGGAGGGTTTTGGAGTTCTTACTAAGAAGAGAGTTACTCATGCTAGTCAGCAAAGGACGGACACAGATCTTGCTTGCTTTACTGAACTGAAGACATGCCCAAAGCATCTCCTGTCAAAGCAAGCAAGAACACTGAACTGCAGAAACAATCTGCACCCAACTTAACAATAACAAATGGGCATGCTAGTGCGAAGGAAGTGGCTAAAACAGAGCACCCTATCAATGATGTGAAACGCAGTACCACTTGGATCTGCAAAAATTTGGCCTGTAAAGCTGTTAGACCATCAGAAGATTCTTTCTGCAAGAGGTGCTCGTGTTGTATTTGCCACAAGTTTGATGACAATAAGGATCCTAGTCAATGGTTAGTTTGTTCATCTGACAATGATAGCAAGAATTGTTGTGGTTCTTCTTGCCATATTGAATGTGCTTTCCGAGACAAGAGGGTAGGATGCTTTGATCTGGAGCAAATCATACATCTTGATGGGAGTTATTCTTGTGCCTCGTGTGGAAAGATTTCTGGAATACTAGGGTAAAGTACAATTTCTACTTGACTCAAGTCTCATTATTTCTGCTGTGTTTTGTTTTGTTTCTTTTCCCTGTTCGATCATAATATTCTTGTTTGTAATCTAGAAACATAATATACTTGCATTAGATAAATATGGATGTGTTCTTAATATATTATTAAATTATATGAAACATCACGGAAGTGCAATTCTGCGATTCTTTGTATGAATGTGCAAAAAATAATTCTTCTGCATGGAAAGTGATCAGCTCCACCTCAGTTATAACGAAATTAATGTGAACAAAGTCAGAAACCTTTTTACAACTGTGTGGTATTTTCTTTTACCTTTGACAGAAGTTTCATGCCTACTATTGGCGGTAGATAAATAATTGTCAAACCACTTTAGAACATGCAAGTCAAGTTAATTATTAGGTAACTAGGACCCGATTCATTTTTTCAGTGGATATTCTAGTCGTGCTTGTAAGCTTGTGTAGGCCTCCAATGTATATAACATTGTGTAGATGTCAGGGTCCTTTGTTGGTAAAAGTTATAATATAATGAACGGGTGCGCTAGTTTTCTAGCAGCAGCACCAGTGGAGGTTTTGTGTGTGTTGTGTTGTATGGGTTCTTGCCCCATTTTACTATCTTCTTAATATAATGATGTGCAGGTCATGCGTGTTTGAGAAAAAAAAGTTGTAAAATGAACCTTCCCCATTTAGATATATATGACATTTAGGAGAAGCTAAATAGTTTCATTTTTTTTTTACCTATTAGCTTATCCTAAATGTCATATTAAAAATGAAGAGAGTACATCTTAGATGAATAAACCTAAAAGGCTGAAATTATCTTTTCAAAATTTTAGTTCTTTGGAGCAAAGTTGTTTCATTAGCCTGACACAGGTACTGTGTACAACATACCAGCACCTCAGAATTTTGGTCTAGTAGTTTTTTTTTCTTAATTGTGAAGGGCGGCCCTGGTGCAAGCGGTAGAGCTTTACCGTCTGTGACCAAAAGGTCCCGGGTTCAAGCCCCAACCTCTGCATATTTGTGCAGGGATGGTTGCTGGCTATTTTCCCTTCCCTAGACCCCGCAGTGCGGGAGCCTATGGCACTGGGTACGCCCTTTTTAGTTTTTTTCTTAATTAAGTGCCTGGCCTTAAATTGTGGTAATAATTTGCATATAGATACAGTATTTACTTGTGAGATTATTGGAACACCTGTGGCTTGGTCATTCTTGGCAGACTTGTATTTACTTGCGACATTATTGGAACACCTGCTGTGGCGTGATCATTCTTGGTAGATTTGTTTAATTGACATATGTATTAATCTTTGTAGCAGATTTTGGAAAAGGCAACTAGTAATTGGAAAAGATGCTCGCCGAGTTGATAATCTCTGCCAACGCATTTATTTGAGCTACAGGATATTAGAGGGAACTATCCATTTTAAAGAATTGCATGAGATTGTAAAAGATGCAAAAGCAAAATTGGAAAGTGAGGTTGGCCCACTTGATGGAATGTCAGCAAAGAATGCGCATGGTATCGTAAGCAGGTTCTCAGCTGGTATTGCTGTACAGAAACTATGCTCTACAGCAATTCAGAAAGCTGATGAGTGGTTGAGTTCTCCTGACCTGCATCTCCGAGGTGATGATCATTCTTACATAAAATACTAGTATAATAGTTTTGGTGTTGCTTCAGAAGACTTATGCACTTCTTTCTTTGCAGATTCATTACCTGTTGCCTGTAGATTTAAATTTGTAGACATAAAATCTTCTTCACTCATTGTCATCTTGAAAGAAACCTCGTCTTCTGACACTATCAAAGGTTATAAGCTATGGTACTGGAAGAGCAGAGAGCAACCAAGTATGGAAAAACCTGTTGTTGTGTCCAAAGATGAAAGAAAATTACTAGTTTATGATCTTACCCCATGCACAGAATATTCTTTCAGAGTTATATCATTCACAGATGATGGGGTACTTGGCCATTCAGAATCTAGATGTCGTACTGAGAGCAGGGAGATATTTGTCAGGCGTGCACCACAGAATGCAGTGGGAGGGGGTACACAGGCACAAAAAAGAGACATGAATCAGTCTTGTAAGTCAACTGGGTTCAAGATCCGAGATATTTGGAAGAACTTTCAGGAAGCTTTGAATGCAGAAGGCTGTTGTGAAGGGTTTTCTGAAGATGTACATGAAGGTTCCTGCAGCAGAAATGTTACAGAGACTGAGTTATCTGGAGCTTGTCGCAAACTTCACTTCAATTCATCTTCTGTCCCTGACCTAAACGCTGTGGTACCCATGGACTACACCACTGAGAAGCATTATTATTCTAACAAGGGACTTGTGAGACCAAATGACAGTGGTGACTCAGAGACCTGTGCAGTTGGCCAGACCGCTGAGCCGCCTGCTGTTGAATCTCGGCCAGTAAGCAAGGTGAATACCATACAAGTTAATAAATGTGAGCAGAATGGTGCTTCTGCTATATGCCATGGAAAAATGCTCTCTGGATCAACGAGGCAACTGGATGGGGATTATGAGCATTGTGTAAAGGTAATAAGGCAGCTGGAATGTGAGGGACACATTGAAAACGGTTTCAGGATGAAATTCTTGACCTGGTATAGTCTAAGATCGACAGACCAGGAGCGCAAGGCTGTGACCACATTTGTCAAAACATTAAGCGGTGAACCAAGCAGCCTTGCTGAGCAGCTCGTTGATTCTTTTGGAGAAATCTTAAACAGCAAGAAGGCAAAAACCGGTTTCTGCAACAAATTATGGCATTAGGACAAAAGGATTAGAATTCAAGATATTGCTAACTCACTGATTATCCATATTTTTCCCTGATCAGTGCAGTAAAATTCTAGTTTATTCCATCAGTTTGACAGCAATGAAAAGGGGCATCTGTGAAAATAGGAAAATATTTTAGGCAGCAAATAGCCTGCTCTGAAATAATTCTTTTCCATCAGGAAGTAGTGGAAACCTAATTTCCATTGGATTACTAGGGTGAATCCTGAAATTATTGTAGAATGTTGTCTTAGTTTTTTTTTTGTTGTTGCTCATTGAGAAATTCTTTTGGAGATAGTCCGTTGGCTATTCTGGTTTATAACATGGTAAATGGAATTTGTTGGTACAAAATCGGTTTACTTGTGCTTGTATCGTTTTTGTTATCTTTACCTCCTGGAATTTTTCATTTTCTAAATTTCACAGTACTTAATTATGCTGTAGTAGTAACTGGTGCACAAGAGCAGCATAACAAGTTAACAACAGAGCTTAGCCCGTTAAGTAACGAGTAATGCATAACCTGTCAAGCAAAGACTTTTGAGTCTCGATCAACAAGCCATTAGAACAGGCCCAACTACTGCTGCCATCGCGTCCTATTCCACAGATGCAATTTCTTGCTTTTCTTCCATTTGACTTTGCCACATACGATTTGCATATCTTTTTTTCTGCATGCCTCTCTATCTCATTCCTATAGCTAGCTTACTTGCGCTTTGCCATGCATGCCACGATCAATTTTCGTCTTGGCCACCACGATCAAAGTAGAGAGCGTTGTTAACATTAAAATATTGTTCAAAATGGATAAATAACGCAAATGCTAGCACTAGGTTTCACGTACAATAACCTTTATAATTCTGTAAATATATGATCTTTCAATTAAAAAAAAAAGTAATTCAGTAAATACGTTAGCCGCCGAAGAAAGGCCGGCCCAATGTCGAGCATCTCGGTCATCATCAGTGACGGGCCACCTACTCGGTCGCCGAATTTTTTTTATTTTTAATTTTTTTTTAAAAAAATTTACAAAATTAGTTTTCCATTTCGAAATATGACAGAACTAGTCGTCCACAGTGGGCGTTTTTTAAAAAACGCCCACTGTATGGACGTTTTTTGTGACGTGGCACACAGCCGGTAGCCGCCGGTGCCGGCTCTTGCGGGTGGCCCACTTGCGCCCAAAAAACGCCCACTGTGTGGACGTTTTTTGGTGGCCAGGGGGCTGCCTACAAAAGTACGCGCTGTTCTGCGGGCGGGTCTCGGAGCAGTAAAAAAACGTCCACTATGTGGACTTTTTTTCTTGACGAGGAGGCCGCCTGTAAAAATGCTCATAGACCTGTGAACATGTCGTTACTAGTACAGTAGTACCAGGGTCTACCGTGAGATGGACCTGTTGTGTTGCATGAGCGGAGGTCACGGTGAGCAGAGGCGGCAGCACTGCATCAGGCAGACGCCATGTGACCCTTGTCTCCCGGCCGTCCTCCCTCTCCTCGAATTCCTAGCCGCTGGCTACCTGCCCCTCATCAGTCATCATCAGTAACGGGCCACCTACTCGGTCGCCAGGGAGCTCCTCAGTCCAGCGCCGCCGTGGTACGTTTCCCCTCTCTCGCGCGCGCCCCGATTTCCACTCACATCTGTCTCTCCCTTTCTCGATCCCCCTCCTTTGCAGCTTGCTCTCGGTGCGACACGGAGGCGGCGGTCGGACGACCCGCTCGTGGAGATCCTCTCCCGCGTCCCCGTCAAGTCCCTCTGCCGCTTCAAGCGCGTCTCCAAGGCCTGGGGCCACCTCATCGCCGATCCCCTCAGACCCTAGAAGGCTTCTTCTTCACCGGAGTCGATGATGGCGAACACGGTGGCACTGATGGCAGCCACGACGAGGAACCGCAACCGCCTCGCCAATTGTACGGTTTCTTCGATGTGCTGCAGAAACGTGTGCGTACTGAGCACTTCTCCTATCTGTCTGAGCTGCCTGGGCCGGCCGTTCTTGAGGAAACCAGGCTCTTGCATAGCTGCAATGGCCTCCTCCTCTCTGCGGTCCACTACAGTGGTTGTTACATTTCAGAGAGCTATGTCGTGTGCAACCCCGCCACTAAGCAGTGTGTGGCTGTGCCCAGCTCTGGCTTCACACGGGAGCTGATGAGGTTCTCTCGATCCTTCACCTATTTGCTCTTCAACCCAGGCGTCCGCTGCGACTTCAACTTGGTCCAAGTTTTCGTGGAGAGAGTCAAGACATCGGTGCACGTCTACTCATCAAAAACTCAGGCATGGAGTCACAACAAAAGTCACTGGGCTCCCGGTGTCTATGTTAATGGCATGCTACATCTGCTCCTGCATTTTGGAAAGGATCAGATAAATGTGGTAGATGTGGAAGGGAACATACAGAAAGTCATCCCTGCACCACGTCAGGTAGGCAGGGACACCTGGCCAATGACTGGTTACATTGGACAGTCCCAACGGTGCTTGTACTACTTCTGCTATGAGCTAGAAGTTATTCAGCTGAGTCATACAAAACAGATCTCTGGAAGGTTATTGATCTGGGTTCTCCAGGACTATCACAGACAACATTGGGTCCTCAAGGACGATGTAAGCTTTCCAAAGTTGTTTGGGGAAAGGAATAGACGTATGGACTCTGAGTACAATGTCGTTGGAATTCATCCAGATCACAGTTTGGTTTTTCTTGTTCATCACTGGGACCAAAACCTGATATCGTATAATATAGATACTAAGGAAGTGTGTTATCTCTGCACTCTTGGACATGGCTGTAAGGGCATCACTCCATATGTTCCCTACTTCTCGGCGTTTGGCGCTTGAAAATAAGCAGTGAAATTGGTGGTGCTTTTGGCCTACTTACTGGGATGTTAAACAGAAATAAGATCTTTTCCAATCATGGAGGAGTTAGCAACTGGGTATGTATACATCTAGTAAAATTTAGTGATACATTTTGCTGGTGCTTGGATGTGACATGTTGTCATCCAAATAACCACTGCAAGCATGTTGAGACAGGCTAGTTGCCCAACCTATGATGCTTTCCATTTTAAAGTCAAACGTGTCAAGTGCTACCTTTATGTTTCTAGAATTATAAATATCTTTATAAAATGGGGTCCCCCCCTCCCCAACTCTGTAGTGAGTTATTTGTAGCTGAGTTTTTTTTTTTCCATCCCATTACTACATGTTTGTTTGTACTGTAAGTTTCCCAACAACTCATGGTGATAAAAATGGAAGCTCTATGTTATTAACTTGTTTATATAGATGCTGCTCGATCGTTTCCATGATATCAGGGCTGTGGAAAATGATGACCATGTTTAGCTATAGGCCTACTGATGATAGGGCCGGTACTGCTACAGCTACTTCATTTAACTTTAGAAGTCGACATTCCAAGCCACTTGAACTCAAACTGAAATGCCAAGTAATTTACTTCTACAAATTCTGAACTGTGGTACTTTCCATGTTAATTTCTGATGACATTGATGAAGGCTGAATATTAAGTCCATTACATGTTAGAACATGTAAACTAGCAAGCTCTCCCACTCATCTGCCTGGGTTTTAAAAATGCCAACTTCCTTATGCTGGTGTTTGAGCTACGCAAAATTTTAGTAGAAATATAGCACTTGAACTGAAACTGAAATGCCAAAAGAACTTGTAGTTTACTTCTATAAATTCTGAACTGTGGTACTTTCCATGTTAATTTCTGATGACATTGATGGAGGCTAAATATTAAGTCCATTACATGTTAGAACTTGTAAACTAGCAAGCTCTCCCACTCATCTTATGCTGGTGTTTGAGCTACGCAAAATTTTAGTACAAATATAGCAGATGGAAAAAAAATTGTAAAAGCCATTCTATTTCATGCATCCAGTTTTTGTGTAGGTCAAATATCATTCCTCCCTTGTTCCTATTGCACGGTCTTGTGCAGTGTTGTAAATTGTGGCGTTGTGCTCAATGTTCAAGAATGGAAACAGCAAAGCTTAACTGCAATTGCCATCCATTCTTTTGCTTTGCTAAATCCGTCATTCCTTTTCCGGTGTTTTAAGCCGGGTCAGCTCACAGGTTGAAGCTGCCCTTCTCACTTCTATTTCAATACAGTGTTGATGTATCAAGAAGAAAACGTCACATGGAAGAATGGTATAAGTTACATTTTTGGTTTCTTCATGCAACATAAAAATAAATGTGCTAGAAATAGCCAACAGCGTGCAGCTCGCACAATCTTCCCCGCAGCCAAATAGGCAACAGCGTGCAGCTCGTGCCGCTTCCCCGAAGCTCGTGCCGCATCCGCAGCCTCTCGGTGCGCCCTGTCCACGGCGACCCATTGCGCCGCGCCCCCCAAGTCTCCCCGTGGCGTCCTCCCTTGCCGACTGTTGAGGGCCATGAGGCAGATCTCATGTTACAGGGACGCAAGGATGGCTTGGGCCGCATCTACGATGGATTGGACACTCTTGTGTTGCAATGGCCAGGGGCAAGGAAATGGTGGAGACGAGCCCTTCTTTACATGTAAGATGTACATTTATGACCCAATGTCGCAAATTTCTTAAGTTGTTGTGATGATCCCGCTGGGGAATCGGTCTCGGATTGGAGTAGAGTTTGGGGAATAGAGGGGTTGAGAGCAGCAAGAACAGCAGCTTGGATAGGATTCAGACGAATTTGAGGTTGTTAAATGTGGATAGAACTGATGGCGAGGTGGTGTACAAAGAAGAGAGGATATTGTAAGCTCCCAGTCGGTGGTTCCATTTGAAGGAATGGAGTTCGATACACTAGATGAAGCAAGGATTGTGTACAATGCTTATGCATTCAAGAAGGAATTCAGTATCAGGGTAGGCTCATCAAGAAACAGCCGTGTGAGTAACTAGTTGACAAGGAAGGAGTTTGAGTGTTCGCATGCAAGGAAGGATTACTCCTGGCGAAGCGCCCGGAGCTGTCCCGCCACATCACAGATCGAGAGGGATGAGGGAAGGGAAGGTGGCGGAACGCACCTGCGGCGGAGCGAGAGCGAGGGATGTTGGCGTTGGGGCCATTGACATCTTCTCAAAAACACCCCTACCCCGAGTACCCCCTCTCTTTTTTCTCACTCGCAAATCCATCCTCCACCACCGCCACCCTCTCCTGGCTCTTGCTCTGATATGTGCAACCTCGCCGTGCCCATACCAACACTCTCCTAAGCCGTCGCCGTCGCCACCGCCTCTGATTTGCTTGTCTCCCGATCGTCATCCCGCGCGCGCTGACGTGCACCGAGTAGGCGCTGCTGGCGCCCTCTATGCGGCTGTACGTGCGGCGAGGACATCGGCGAGCGGTCCATCGCCGGCGGGTTGTCGTCCAGTCGCCTCGCTCTGACAAGCTCACGCCGACGGCGTTCATGCCCAACATCTCATGCTAGCCGTCTTTCCATTGACAGCAGTGCACACCATGATGGCACAAAGCTTGTCAATCCAAGTCCGTGCATATACAGCAAAAGACATGGGGTTGACTTTGCTCTGCTCTACCGTTTATCAATTACAGAGTAACCGTTCAAAGGTAGTTAGTATACCCGTCCAGTCAAATTTTGGATGGAAATAGCCAACGTTCGGTCGTTTTCACGCGGCAAATAATGTCGCTCCACCATTATTGTTGCTTGTTCATTCAGTATTGTTTTTTTTTTTTTTCCCTTGCCACTCTCATCGATCCGCTGCCACCCGTATTAATTAATATAGGTAAGATCGACCTTCCGTGTGATAGGTTGCAACGTACACCTCAAGATAAGAACCACAAGCTATATTATTGTACTGGCACAGGTGCCTGATACATCCGTTGTGTTATCAGCATGGCACTTGGCAGCCGCAAAAGTCCTGAAAAAGACAGTTGATCATATAACAACATTCATACAAATGTGTTCTCTTTAGAAATCAAGACGTAATTATTTGATAAGTCCGACTTAGTACATGTAAATGCATTTGTATACGGAAGAGTGAGCCAGGATTTGGACCCGCATCAATGACGCCGATTTGATTTGTCTTTTGTCCTAATGATATCCCCAAGATGCTCGGATGGGATCCAACGTAGAAAAAAAGAGAGAGGCAGTTTTCCATTAACACGAATAAAATATAGGCACCCAATGCGAGTCAAGGATGATTTGAACTTGAACAGTTGTTGTGGGGATGTACAACCATACCATTTAACACAATTAATAGAGTTAGACTTACTTTCAAATGCTAAAGGAAAGTAAGACACTTGACATATTTTTTTTTTTGAAAATATAAAAGGATGACAAATGACAATGAAAATATAATGGAAATATACTACTATAGTTTTTTTTTTAATACAACCAAGCATCTAAACCATTGGGTAGTGCAGTATTGTACTCAAATATATAGGAGTAAATTGTGCCCACCATACAACTTGTCAGGTGAGTATAAATTGGTCCAGTAACTTGTAGAGTGCTCAAATGAGTAAAACACCTTGGCAAACTCGTAGAATGCTCAAAGGAGTAAAACACCTTGGAAAATTGGTATGTTCCAAACATTTGCTAATATATAGTAAAATCCTTATTCACCGGTTAGACACAAGAATTAATGGATAATTCAGTCAATACGAACTTCCCAAACCAAACATGAACCTACTAGCTAGATTGGTTGCAATTTACAAAGATGATCACATTTGCACTAAAATTTTTCAACCTTGTATTTTGTAAAAAGATATAATATCCTAATTGATTAGCAAAACTTACATGGTAGACCATGGCCATAATTCTATCAATACCTATGCTATCACTCGAGTATCGACAACCGACAACGAATTATTGATAACCTTCCCGTGGAAACACAAACTTGCGATCATAATGTTGCAACCAAAACAGAGGAACACCATGATTCTAGTCCTATAAATTTTAGGGTTAAGTACATGTTTCAACCTCCAACTAGTAGGTTCCTCTGTTTTGCCTTGAACACCATTTTTCAACTTCAATCCGCTAATCATGAGGCATAGCACAAGGATTGAAGTTCAAGAACAATACTAACTATATTCACAATTAGCGGCATCAACTTCTTGATTCATGTCATGAAACACATGTATGCTCCGTGGGACACTGCAGCATGTGGGACGATCGACGGTGTGCCAATGAAATTGCGTTGAAACTGATTGCCGATCCATCGACGTGGACTCGGCATATCATCGTGTCACTTGACGTGCACCTGCTAGCGAATCTCCGCTGGACCAAACACCAATAATGCACTTCTCTATGCATTGGGTCGCCGTCAAGGCAAAAGCGCACTAATGGTTATTGGTGATGGCAGGGATGACTTGGATAAACACGGCTACTTATCATTTATCAAACCAAGAATCCAAGATACTCCTATACGGCTACATCTCCATTGGAAGGCGAGGTGGAAGTTCCAACAAACACCGCTACCATATATTTCTTCCAAAGCCCGCTAAGCGCGCGTGCAGCCTCCGCTCTTCAACACCACCGGAGATGCCACCGGAACCGGCGGAGGACGAGTCATCGGCGGCCTCCTCTACCGCGGCGTCACCAGAAAGCTACACGAAGGTCCTTCAGGGCAGGTACGAGCTCGGCCGCGTCCTCGGCAGGGGCGCCTCGTCTAAGGTCTACCGCGCCCGCGACGTCCGCACGGGAGTCCACGTCGCCGTCAAGGCTGTCCGGAAGAAGCCGCACCGCCCGTGCTCGCCCGAGGACGCGGCGGCGGCGCGACGGTCAGTGGAGCGGGAGCTCGCCGCGCTCCGCCGCATCCAGGGCCACCCACACGTCGTGCGCCTCCTCGACGTCCTGGCCTCCCGCTCCACCGTGTACCTCGTGCTGGACCTCGCACGCGGCGGCAGCGTCCAGTCCGCGCTGGAGGAAAGGGGACGGTCCGAGGAGCCCGCCGCCCGCCGGCTCTTTGGGCAGCTCGTCTCCGCGCTGGCGCACGCGCACGCGCGCGGCGTGTTCCACCGCGACGTGAAGCCGGAGAACCTGCTCCTGGACGAGCACGGCGGCGGGCTCAAGCTCACCGACTTCGGGCTCTGCGCCTTCGCTGACCGCCAGCTCGCCGGCGCCGACGACGGGCTCACGGCCACCGCCTGTGGGTCCCCTGCCTACGTCGCTCCGGAGATCCTCCTCAAGAAGCGGTACGACCCCGGCAAGGCCGACGTGTGGTCAAGCGGCGTGGTGCTCTTCTCGCTCACCGCCGGCTACCTACCGTTCAACGACGGCAACCTCATGGGCATGTACCGCAAGATTTGCTCGGGCAAGTTCCGGTGCCCCAAGTGGTTCTCCTCGGAGCTCCGGTCCCTCATTGGGAGGATGCTGGATCCGGAGCCTGATCGACGCATAAAGGTTGGTGAAATCTTGAGCCACCCTTGGTTACAGCAAGATGGCATGCCCATTATCCCAGTTGCTGTCGCTTCTTGTCATCCTGCACCTGAGCTGGTCAAATGGGAAGCAGAATCAGAGCTGGCAAGGGCGATGAATGCATTTGATATCCTTACATTCGCGTCAGGGTGTGACCTGAGCGGCTTGATGCTCGGGACTTTGCCAGACAGAGCTCGATTTGTCGTATCGACTTCTCCGATTATGAACGCCAGGTCAATCTTGGACAAAGTTGAGGAGCTAGGGCGTGATGAGGGGTTCAGGACGAGAAGGAAGGAAGAGGCAGGGTTTGGAGGGATTCTGTTGGAAGCAATGGACGGGAAATTCGTCGCGCAGGCAAGTGTTCATTTGCTGCACGAGGAAATGTTGCTTGTTGAGATTGAAAGAGCTAGCAACCAAATGGTACCAAATTTTTGGGAGAAACTCCAATCAGATCTTAAATTCTCAACAAACTGAATATCAAGATTGCCTATTGTTATATTAGAGCGGAGGAAGCGATCTCCCTATGATGATGGGTCGGTTCCCTTTGCCAAATTAAACCAAACAATCCTTGTAGATCATATCTGGACGTCGCAAGATCCGATATGATTCCTTGTCTGTAGTGATATTCCGTGAACCAAACGTGCTGGTAGTGATCCATTATTTTTATACCAATTCTCTTCTTTTCTTAACACAAACAAAGAAATGAAAATTAATCCATAATGAATAATACTACGTGAGTAATTGAGTATAAACACATGTCCAAATCTATCTAGGACGATGTGCATTAGCTAGGGTGTCATAGGACTCCAGCTCAGCAATTTGCCTATGTGCAGGAGGGAGAAGCCAGAAAACACAAGAGTCTATCTCCTAACTCGACGCTTATCTTGCTCAGAGTTCGAGGCGTCCGTGGGCCTGCTCTCTTCTCCTCATTCTCTTTTGTCTTCTGTGACGTGCTCCCACCCTCATAAGAAAAGCATAGGCGCACAACCACCCAAGGAGGAAGAAGACCGGCACCCGGTAGTGTGCTCAGCGGACTCCGGCAGCGCGGGGGTGGTTGGACTCTGGTGGCGTGGACGGCGCCCGGCTGCGCTCGGTGGTGGCGACCTCCGGTCGGCGTCGAGGCCTTTGCTCCGCTAGGCAAGGATGGGGACCGGTCAATAGCAAGGAACGGGACCGGTGCGGAAGAATGATGACGACGACGACGACGACCGGCAGCGCGCTTGGTGGTGGCGACAAAAGGAGCTGGCTACGATGGCACTGCGCGGCCAGATCCGCGCGTAGTGGGGGCAGACCCAGCACGAATGTGGATCTGGTGGCGCGGCGGCTGGGGAGGACTCCGGTGGCCCTAGACTCGCTCACGGCGGTTAGATTTTGGTGGGGCGGGTTGGTGCCAGACCCCTCCTGCATCGGCTCAAGGTTGAAGAAAGGAGGAGAGAGAGAGGGTGGAGGGGTGGTGAATAAATAACACTTACATGTGGGTCTCACGTAATGGCGTGGCAGTGACATGGCTCATATAAGCTACATTATGGGTCTACGGCAGATGCGCTCTTTGTCGAGTGCTCGGTGCTTTGGCGAGTGCCAAAAGTCGGGAACTCGGCAAAGCACCTCTTTGCCACACTCAGCCAGCAACAACACTTAGCAAAGAGCGACGCTGGACAAATCTATCTAGGACGACGTGCATTAGGGCGTCCCCAATAGTGATACCTCAGCTAGCTAACTCATAGCAGTCTAGCTCAGCAATTTGCCTGTATGGAGGAGAGAGAAGCCAGAAAACACAAGAGCCTATCTCCTAAATCGACGCTTATCTTGCTCAAAGTTCAAGGCGTCTGTGGGCCTGCTCTTGTTCTCCTCGTTCTCTTCCGTCTTCTGTGCTGCGCTACCACCCTCATAAGAAAAGCATAGGCGCACAACCACCCAAGGAGGAAGAAGGCCGGCACCCGGTGGCGGACTCTAGCAGCATGGCGGGGCTGGACTCCGGCGGCACGGACGGCGCCGGTAATGCTTGGTGGTGGCGACTGTCGGCAACAAGGCATAAGACCGGTGCTGGAGAATGATGACGACTGGCAGCGCGCTTGGTGGTGTGGCGACAGTGGGAGCAGACTACGGCGGCACGACGCGGCTAGATCTACGCGCGGTGGGGGAAGACGGCGACGACACAACTGCGAATCTAGCGGCGCGACGTCAGGGGATGACTCCGGCGGCCCTTGACTCGCGCACGGTGGGCAGATTTTGGCGAGGCGAGCTGGTGCTAGATCCCTCCTGCATGGCCTCAAGGTTGGAGCAAGGAGGAGAAAGAGGGAGGGGTGTGAATAAAAACAGTTACATGTGGGTCTCACATAATGACGTGACAGTGACATGGATCATATAAGTTTAGCAGGTTAACTCAACAATTGAGGACGCCCTTAGAGCCAAGTATCCTCACCGCAAGAGACCAACACACACGGTTTGGTTAGCGTGCGTGGACCGTGGGATCGAGGCGACCAACACAGGGCTGACACCAGTCCAGGGTGAGAGTACCGACCAGATTTGTCATAGTGAAAGTGCAACGTCGTCATATTCCCGGTAATTTTACGCGCTTGACTCATTTGCTGACATACGTTGTGGCCTGCAGGTTTAGTTTGTACGTGGCCGGGTCAGTGCAGGGGATGGATGTGTAGTAGATGATAGTCTCACGCCCTCGATCGAGCTACTACTACAACATACGTACGTACACGGGTACCTCACCATCGCGCACCTCCTGGCCCGTACCAGTGCATGCCGGAGGCGCTGGTCCGGCTCCGCTCCGGCAGGTGCGCATCGCGGGGGTGAGCCTCGCTCAGGTGGTGGCCATGGCCGTCGAGCGCGCCACCGTGAGGACCGGATCAACCTACCGGAATTTGTACACGGTATCATAGCTCGCGATTCTAAGCGAGCTTATGTCAAGTAATAAAAGGCCATGAGGGCCAAGTTGAGATTAAAAAAAAAATTATCGACCAAAAAATCACTATCATAGTTGATAGACCTAAATGAATCAAAGAGAAATAGCAGTCAAACCTTTTTTTTTTAAAAAAAATAAACATAACAGTGAAATGACTAATAGCATTTAGGGTTAGAGAGCTCGGATTTTAATAATCTTAGGATAAAAAGTCCGTGGACACAGGGATACCAAAACCCGGTGAGCCCGTCCACTTTCAGGTAAATTTCTCTTGTGATTATGCGACATCAAAATAGAGTGCTTTCCAGGCCGAGCTCATTGCCTATCTTCAGGGGATCCAAATGGCAGTGAATTTGAGAATAGGCCGGATCATCGTCGAAACCGAAGCAAGGGAGGTTGCGTTGGCTATCAATTCCAGCTCGTATGATGACTCAGAGTGCTGTCAGCTTATTGATGAGGTTAAATCATTAGTGAATTCAAACGTCTTTGATTTCAAATGTGTTTATGTTCCTAGAGAATGTAATAGGGCTGCTCATGAACGTGAGGAAATCCTGTTGGGCTCTCTGCCCATTTGTGTAACTGATATGGTGGCTAACGTTGTTAGCACTTGAGTAATGAAATCCCCAAGTTTCAAAAAAAAAAAAAAAAGAGTAAGAAAAGTTTCACCGTAGAGAACAATCTGAAGAAGGTGTATCGGACAATTTACAGAAAATGAGAGGCAACTGTCTCACGCAAGATACACATGACCTCCAGATAAATCGATGTGCATGTTTTATCGTTCACATCAAAACTTCAACAATGTGAGAATTAATAAATGTGATCGCAGAGTGAGGATTTCACGTCTATGAGACCTTCAGGAACCTCGATAGGTGTTTCTCAGCATTGAACTCTGGCTACATCCGCCACTTTGTCCTCAGCTTGCGTGACGAGGCTACCAGCCTAGCACACCGTTGACAACTTGCCCCTCCAGTTCAGGCAGCTTTTCAGGTTATACCATGACAAATGGAACAAAAGACGTCTGAAAGCTGTGCAAACGTTCAAACAGTAGTTCCCATGGAAATCATGTTTATTCCTCTAGCTCCTCCAGATTTCCATTGGACAAATACATGAGCAACACCACCAATGAAAGAATCTGGATCATTGGATTGACAATCATTGGAGCTGACCTTCATGCATCACATATCAGCATTACTCTTTCTTAAGTTCTCAGTCACTGTCCCAACTTTCATCAGTATTTTTCTCCATGTTTCCAATCTTGCCATCGTTTTTCCTGTTGTCATCACTGTCCTCACCACTGCTGTGGAAACTTGGGAAATTCACCTTTGGGGCTCTTGAGTTCATTTCTTCCCCCTTATAATCTGACCCCCACAGGTCATCATCTTCGGTGTCCAACTCATCACTATTGCTGCCTCTGAACATAGTGCCATCGGAAGCATCGGCTGAATTCCCTGGAATCCGATTGGAACCTCTGAATCCCCCAGTAATGGAATTCTGCCTGCCACTGGATCTGCTCTTCACATTCTTCGTACTTTTGGATTGTCGAGGATGAATATCAGTTGTGTCTATATCATTGTCGAGTCCAAGAACATTATCACTGTCGTCACCAGAGTCCCATTCTACACTTGATGCCTCGATCTCACTATCATTATCCCACCTCCTTGCATCTGATGTTCTTCTGTTGTTGCTATTATCTCTCTTATTATGTCTTGCCTGGCCTCTATCATGATTCCCATTGCCCACGTTTCCCCTAGGAACAAAATCGTGTCTGCGACTGGATCTGTTATTCTCATTCCTCATGCTTCCAAATCGTCGAGGATGCTCATCAGTAGAATCTCTACCATTGTTGAAGTCCAGATCATCACCCCTGTCATCACCAGAGTCCCATTCTTCACCTGATGCCTCGAACTCACTATCATCATCCCACCTCCTCGCATCTGAAGTCCTCCTGTTGTTGTTATGCTCTCTGCTATATCTTCCCTGTCCTCTATCCTCATAATCTGAGTTTTCATAGCTTCTGTTGAAACCTCTCCGATCACCTACATCTTCCCCCTCCCAATATCGCATTCTTGAAGATTCTTCTTTTTCTGCGGCCTCTTCTTCCTCCCATTGCTTCTCTGCTGCACTTTCTATCTCTGAAATGAACCTGTCAAGCTCCTCCTGGTCACTATCTTCAGATGGTTCATCACGTGGTTCCTTTGTTTCAGAAGTCCCAGCAGAAGGTTGTGCGTCCCCACGGAAAATGTAGGGAGTACCTTGTTGCTCATCTATGGCTCGGAAGAACGTAGAGGCAACACGCTGGATGCTGGCCATAGCAACTGGGTCCTCTGGATTGATACCCTTACGACGGAGTTGTGTTTCTATTTTCTTGATGTTTAATTTCTGTGATTCAAGTGCTTGTTCAAATCTAGCCTTGAATAATGCCTGAAACAAGAATACTTGTATCAAGCCCCATGAGCCATAGCAAAGAATAAACAATGTAACTAAATTATTCAGTAACTGAAAGTCTTCTTATAATATAATGATATGCAGTTTGCCTGCATGTCCAAGAGAAAAAAGTCTTGCGAAGATGGAGATAGTCAATTTGAGGGGAACGAAAGATACTCCATTGGAGTTAACTATATGAAACCCAAACAAGCCAGTACTCTAGGAATTGGTTATTCATAAATGCCATACAGATAACATGCATCATCCAAAGAATGGTAAGTAGAATGGAAATAGCAAGGAAATGCAAACTGAGACAGACACATCACTTGCAAGGGACTGACCTTCCTTTTGGTAAGTGTGTTGAAAGGTATAAGGTTCTTCGGTTGACGGTAGTTTCTTCCTCGAAACATGATGATTGTTTTGGTATTATGAATGTTGATCACTATTCCACCACTCAATCTTGTCAGCATTGCTGCCATTTCCTTAATTTTTTCCTTTGGGAAGTTGTCACAACAAACTTGCACTGTCTCATGGAATTTCCAATGCATATGCATGTTTTGAACAACACCTCCAAAGACTCCACGAACTCCAACAGGCACATAGTTTCTATTCCTGAATCCAATCTTCTTGTAAGCTTGTAGTTGTTCAGCTGTTAACAGCTCAGGATCATGACGAGGGGCTGGTAAGTCTGGGAGCTCATACTTCTTGAGCTTCTGTAGGAGCAAAGCCACTTTTTTCTTGGCCTAGATAAAAAGAAATGGAGAATATGATAAGTCAAGGACTTTGCTACTAAAAGGATAGACCAAAGACAGTAGAAGATACAGTTTGCTTAGATCTTCATGATATATGTGGAAATTACAATTTTTATAATTTTTTAATAGGTGTGAGAACTTAGCTAGTATTAAGCATCCAATCGCTATATTAATATGACATATATATTTTGTTATTTATTGACACTGATTTTCTTCAAGCCTAAAATAATGCAAGCACTGTGTTCATAACCAGCCACATTTATGCATTCAGAACAAAAGAAATGCTCCAAAGGGCTTCAAATATACCATGATTATACACACGCCACAAATTACCACATAATTTTGAATTCCAAAACTTTATAAAGCATGGGACTGTATGACACTTAAGTATGCCTACAACAGTTGTGGTTGACTTTCCAATCTTCTATGAGCAAAACCAACAATATAGGCATATTCACTATCTTCTGAGATGAACAATTACTTATGCCAGTACCTCAATACCAATACTTTTTCTTTAACATTACACCCTACATTCCCAATTCCTCCTCAAATCATACGGTGAGCAAAACTTTCAGCATAAAACAAAAAAAAATATCGTGGATCACTACTGATTCTCGAGGGAAGGGAAATGGGGGAAAATTTGAAGCCTGCTTAGTGCTTACCCTGCGCAGGTTGTAGATGAGCTTCTCGTCCTCGGTCATGAGCTTCTTCCTGAGCTTGACGGCACGGCGGAGCTCCCGCTGCGTGCGGCCGGTCTCCCTCGCCATCCGCTTCTCCACCTTGCTCCGCATGCTCCTCCCCTTGGTCGACATCGCC
>CM041639.1:8210282-8228355 GCA_023333625.1 Bothriochloa decipiens | reverse complement strand
CTAGTTCCAATCCTAATCTAGCATGGCAATTCTAAGAATGTAAATTGCGGAAATGTAAATGCTAGAAAGTAAATGCGAAAAGTAAAGGGGCAAGGAACACGGCGATGTTTTCCCGAGGTATCGGAGAGTCGCCACTCTCCACTAGTCCTCGTTGGAGCACCCGCGCAAGGGTATAGCTCCCCCTTGATCCACGCAAGGACCAAGTGCTCTCTACGGGCTGATTCTTTGACACTCCGTCGCGATGAATCGCCGGAACCGCTCACAACTCGAGTTGGGCCATCCACAAGCTTCGCCGGATGATCACCAAACTCCCAATCACCACCAAGCCGTCTAGGTGATGGCGATCACCAAGAGTAATAAGAACAAGCTCTCACTTGACCTCGCAAAGCCTAATGAGACGATGGATGCACACTTGCTACTCTTGAATCACTAATGAGTGCTAATCAATGGATTCTCAAATCACTAGCACCTCACTAGGGCTCTTGCTCTCTTTTGACACTAAAAAGGTTGTTCAGCTGAAGAAAATAGGCAAGACCACTGGTATGGAGGGTTAGGAGATGTATTTATAGCCCCACGGGCCAAAACCAACCGTTACCTTCCAAACCACGATTTTCGGGGTCACCGGACGCGTCCGGTCTGTTTAATTTTTCAAATACCCGAACGAACTCAGCTAGCCGTTACGTACCCACCGAACGCGTCCGGTGAGTTACACCGGACGCGTCCGGTGTTTCAGTCTGAAAACATAGCTTCTGGACAGCGTCTGGTGTAGCACCGGACGCGTCCGGGCCGGCGTCCGGTCCGTTATCGTTTTCGGCGTTGCACCAGACGCGTCTGGTGCTTACCACCGGACTCACAGTCCCAGCGTCCGGTGCGTTCAAACACTCTGCTGCACACGCAAATGAATAGACCGGACGCGTCCGGTCCTATTCGGTCCAGCGTCCGGTGCAGCTAAAACAACCGTTCCACTTCGAATTCGACGATCTTTGTGAACGGCTTTAACTCCAACGTACCTTAGGGCCTTTTTGTAGTTACCTAGTGCTAAGTTTCACAAGTGTGCATCACACCTAAACCATTAGACTTATCTAGGTCAAGCTACCCGTTTGCACCCCCCTTAATAGTACGGCCAAAGGAAAAACAAAGTCCTAACAACTAATCCGACGTCACCCAACACCATGGACGATCGGAACTAACCATTTTTGACCTTGTCGTCCATCCTTTGAAAACCGAAACAATTTCCATCGTCAAGGGAGCATGAAACCCGTATTGCCCACGGTATCCATCACCATAACCTAACTTACCAATGTTTCTGCAAACCACACGTTAGTTATGGTAAATATTGTCATCAATCATCGAAACCACATTAAGGGGCCTAGATGCTTTCAACTGGAAACTCCTGTTGAAGAGCACTGATAATGCGACGAAGTAGTAACGGACTGGAGGCTGTGAGGACAATATCATCTACATAGAACAGCAGGTAGGCAGTCTCAGCTCCGCGGTGGTAGATGAACAGAGACGTATCTGACTTGGCCTCTACAAATCCCAGGGACACCAGGAACACAACAAGTCGAGAGTGCCACGCCTTAGGGGCCTGCTTGAGGCCGTAGAGAGACTTGTTGAGCTGACAGACCAGGTCGGGACGAGAAGAGTCAACAAACCTTGCCGGCTGACTGCAGTAGACTGTCTCATTGAGAGTCCCGTGCAGAAAAGCATTCTTGATGTCCAGCTGATGCACAGGCCAGGAGCGAGCGAGAGCCAGTGAGAACACCGTGTGGCCGGCTTCACCACTGGGATGAAAGTCTCATCATAGTCGACCCCAGGGCGCTGAGTGAAACCACGGAGAACCCAGCGAGCCTTGTACCTCTCAAGGGTACCATCAGCCCGCCGCTTGTGAGTCCATATCCACTTGCCGGTGACGACGTTTGCGCTGGGCGGACGGGGCACCAGATCCCAAGTCTGGTTGGCGAGGAGAGTCGCGTACTCCTCTTCCACCGCGCGGCGCCAGTGAGGGTCCGACAAGGCGTCGCGGACGGAAGAGGGTACAGGAGAGACCTGCGGGTCACCGGGCATCGTCGCAAGAGCCCGGGACCGCAGGGTACAGCTGCATGCCGCATCACCATAGGGTGAACATGCCGCGGGTGTCAGTGGAGGAGTGGTGGGTGGTACACCGGTGGGACGACACGGGTAGCCGGCGGCCGCGGCGGTGGTGTAGGCGTCCCCGGCGGAGAAGAGGCCACCGGCGGTGGAGGCGTCGCCGGTGGAGAGGAGGCCACCGGCGGTGACTGAGGCAGCGGAGCCGCCCGCGCACGACGCTGGTAGACGTGCACCAGCTGGGCGAAACGCGCAGGAGGTGCGGGAGCCGGGGCCGCCGGCGACCCCAGACCCGCGTCGGGCGGAGGGGCAGGAGCAGCACCGGAGGAGGATGCCCCCGGACCCGGGCAGGGTGAAGGGCCAGGTGCGTCACTGGTGGGCGGCGAGCCAGGGCACTGGTCCGGCGCCGGGCACGGAGTAGCAGTACCTACAGGAGACAGCGGTAAAGGTGGCTGGACCACCATGTCAGTGGGAAATAGAGAAAAGGGGAGGTGGTGGTGGTGATGGTGGAGAAGGGAAATACAGACTCATCGAACACCACATGACAAGAGATGAGGACCCGATGAGAGGTGAGATCATAGCATCGGTAACCCTTATGATCAGGGGAGTAGCCGAGGAAGACACAAAGAGTCGAACGGGGAGCCAGCTTGTGGGGAGCGGTGGCAGTAGTGTTAGGGTAACACGCACACCCGAAGACTCGAAGGTGGTCATACCGAGGAGGGGTACCGAAGAGAGCGTGGTGTGGTGTGGGAGCTGGGCAGGCAGCGGAAGGAAGGCGGTTAAGGAGATAGGTGGAGGTGTACAGACTCTCTTCCCAGAAACGAGCAGGAAGTGACGCCTGAAGCAGAAGGGTGCGCATGGTGTCGTTTGTGGTACGAATCATGCGCTCAGCCTTGCCGTTTTGGGAGGAGGTACAAGGGCAAGACATGCGCAACTGGACACCATGAGAGAGGAAGAAGGCACGGGAGGCGGCATTATCGAACTCACGGTCATTGTCACATTGGACGGCCTTGATGGTAAGGCCGAACTGAGTAGACACCCAGGCGAAAAAGTAGAGAAGAGTGGGGAATGCCTTAAACTTTGCACGCAAAGGAAAAGTCCACGAATAACGAGAGAAATCATCAACCACCACAAGACAGTATTTATAGCTAGAAATGCTCATGACAGAAGAAGTCCATAGGTCGCAGTGTACAAGATCAAACACATGAGTAGCATGTGAAGAAGAGTAACAAAAAGGAAGACGAATATGGCGGCCCAGCTGGCACGCATGACACAAGTGCTCATCGTGAGCCCGAGTACAACGAATATCGGAACTCATCAGGGCATCATGGTCGAGGCGACGGTGCCAAGTAGCAGAGGAAGTCGTGGTGGCGAAAGGAGATGACAAGGTGGACGGCGAAGAAGACGCCAGAAACCGAAGGGTGTAAAGGGGCCCCGTGCTGTCACATCGGAGAAGAGGACGCCGGGAAGCGAAATCCTTCACGGTAAGACCAGAAGAGTCAAATTCAATAGAACAAGAATTGTCAGTTGTAAATCGACGAATAGAAAGAAGGTTGTGGACCATAGAAGGTGCAACAAGAACATCAGGAAGACGAAAAGAGCCATGAGCGCCGGCGGCACCCACGGACGTGACAAGAAGACACGACCCATTGGCGACCATGATGGACGAAGGAAGAGAGGAAGAAGGAGGGTGAATGGAAGAGAGTATGCCAAGGTCGGGAGTGCTGTGGTAAGTAGCTCCCGAGTCGGCGATCCACTCTAGCCCAGCAGGTGGTGTCAGGGCCATGGTGCTGAAGGAGTTGGCCAAAGCCGCCGGGTCCCAACCGACAGGCCCAGGCGAGGCACCGGGAGGTGGAGCCCACGGGGACGTGGAGTATAACGCCGGAGGAGCACCAGCGAGCATGGCCGCCGGCCGCAGGCGAGGCCCACCGCCGTGAGCCTGGAAAGGCCACATGGAGATGCGCCCCGACCATGGGTTGTGGAAGGAGGGCCACTGCACGCCCGGTGGAGGCGTCGGCGCCTGCGCCAGCGCTTGGTGGTTCCCGCGGCCCTGACCCCCACCACGTCCACCGCCGCGGCGACGGCGGCCGCCATGGCCCCCCACCCCCGCTCGGACTAGGGGGAGGAGGTCCAAGAAGAGATGACGGTGGCGGAGCAGACGAGCGTGGCGGAGGAGTAGCAGCAAGGGCAGTCGAGGAAGACGAGGACCCCGGCGCGGAGGTGGAGCCCGACGCAGAGGTGGAGCCAGGCGCGATGCCCTGAGAGAGCTCCTCCATGACAAGGTCATCGCGGACCTGCAAGAAGGTGGGGAAGGGTCGCTGCCGAGTGATCCACGTCCGGAGGTGGGTGTAGCGGTCACTGAGCCCGCGGAGGACGTTGAAGACGAGGATACGGTCCTCCACGGGCCAGCCAAGGTTGCCGAGGGAGTCCGCCATGCCCTTCATCCGACGGCAGAAGTCGCCAACGGAGAGGTCACCCTGGACGAAGGTGCGGAAGCTCGCATCGAGACGCAGAGCCCGGGCTTCAGCGTTGCCCAGAAACTGGCCCTCGAGCGCCAGCTAGGCCCGGCGAGCGTCCGGAGAGTTGCGGACGAGGTCGTGGAGGTACAGGGAGATCGTCCCAAGAATCCAGGAGAGGACGATGTTGTCGAGGCGCAGCCACGAGGGGGTCGGGACCACGCCTGCGGCGTCGATGAGGACGTGGTCGTCGTGGGCGTAGCGGCGGAGGGTGAGGAGGACCAGGTCCCGCCAGCGGGCGTAGGAGGGCGACTCAGGCTCGAGGACGACCGCGACCAGGAGCCGGATGTTCTTGACACCCCCGACCTGGTAGTGAAGCTGCGCCACGAGCGGATCGGCCGGGTCGTGCCAGAGGACCGCGGTGTGGGACACGCGGTTTCCCGCCGAGCCGGAGGAGGTGGCCTCGGCGATCTGGCGAGCCAGGGCATCGGCCGCATCACGCTCGCGCTCCCAAGCGAGGGCGGCCTCCCGCAGCCGAGCCTGCCCTGCCGCGGCAGCAGCCCGGGCAGCGACGAGGGCGGCGGCGAGGGCGGAGTCAGGTCGCACCGCAGTGAGGGGTAGGGGAGGTGGAGCGGGGAATGGGAAAACCCCGGCCCCTGCGCCCGCCCCCGGCCCTGTGCCGGTGGGCGTCCACGACGGTATGCCTAGGGGAGGACCCCCTGCGCCCACAACCAGGCTGCCAGTGGCGTCGGCAGTGGGGTCGGCGATGGCGTCGCTGGGCTCGGCGTTCACGGTGGCGTCCTCAGTGCCACCGGCGCCAGCGCCCGGCTGCAGGCCGCTCGCGCCCGCGCCGGCCACCATGAGTAGAGGCGCGGCGCCGAGAGGAGGGGGCAGACCGCGCCAGCAGTCGGGCCACCCGCGCCGCCCGGAGATGACCGGCGGTGGCGCTGGAGTGGCCCAGGGCGGCGACGGCGGCGGCCATCTTCACCCAGCTCTGGGTGTTGGGGAGAGGGGGAAATTGATGGAAGTAGGTGGGGGAGGGGAAGGAGGAGGAGGCCGGCCAGCCATGGGAGCTCCGGCGGCGACGGCGCGCCGACCAGGCAGGAGATGGCGGCGGCGGCTGGGAAGGAAGGGAGGAGAGAAATCTAGTCCGATACCATGATAGAATTGTAATTCTCATTACTTTGGCTAATCCTAGAAGGGTAGCAATATAGTGTCATACATGGGCCTCATGGGCCTAGCCTCATGGGCTTAATACTCCATACTCCAACACAAATGTTGCCTAAAACTTAAGTGTCAGTGTGTAACATTTCAATCGTTTTATCCAGGTCATGTCTCAATTGGGAACTATAAACCCTGTGAAGCAAATCACCTTTGGGAAGAAAAACAGAAAACTGAAGAATGCTCTAAAGAAGTTGGAAAACATAATTGAAGAAGGGTCTCAGCTTTTGTCACCACTGGCTAGCACCATTACTAGTGGTACCAGTAGCAATTACATATCAGATGCTGCAAACAGCGCAACCAGGATTACCACTACTTCATCCCCTCCAGGTCTCATAATTGGTAGAGACAAGGAACGTGATGAGATAGTAAGGATGCTTCATGAAACAACAAGTGTTTGTGAACCAACCTCTAGTAACAGCAAGTGTTATTCAATGATTGGTGTCTACGGTATCGCCGGTTCTGGGAAGACAACACTGGCACAACATGTCTGTACCTTTGAACGAACAGAGAACTATTTTAGCCCTGTCATGTGGGTTCATGTTAATGAGATTTTCAACGTGGATGGAATTTATCGTCAGATGCTGGAGGCAGCTCTAGGGGAGCCATGCCAAGAGTTTACTAATCTTGACACTCTACAGATGAAGTTAGAAGCAGCTCCGAGGGGCAAAAGGTTCCTGCTGGTCTTGGATGATGTATGGACTGGGAAGGATGTGAATGATGAATACAAATTGGCTCAGCTATGTTCTCCATTGAAGGCCGGCGATACAGGGAGCAAGGTCCTGGTCACAACTCGATTTGCTGATGCAGCTAAGTATCTAGGTTGTCATCATACTATGCAAATACCTGACTTGAAGAGGAGGATTTTTTAAAGCTTTTTATGCATTATGCACTAAATGACGCAAACCTTGGTGACCAAGAATCAGAAACTTTTAGAATGATTGGAGGACAGATTGCAAGAAAAATGAAGAGGTCCCCATTGGCAGCAAGAGTAGTAGGTGCACGACTACAGAAACAATTACAACCTACAGATACCATGGGAGCTCTATGGTGGAGCTATCAATACCTTGATGAGCATGTTAGGAGGTGCTTTGCATATTGCAGCATATTTCCCCAAGGATACAGGTTTAAACGTGCTGAGTTAGTTGACTTGTGAATAACAGAAGGCTTTATAAAAAGTACAGGTACTATTGAGCAAATGGAATATATATAGCACATGGCTACTTTGATGAACTAGTGTCATGCTCATTTCTGCAGACAGGGAAAATACTCAAATGGCACCAGCAGTGAGAGTGAATGGGTTACTACTCACGATCTTCTGCATGAATTGGCTACCATGGTTGCTGGAAATGATTGTATCCGAGTTGATGGCGGTGAGATGAAACAGTTCCCTCCTGATGCCCGCCATCTTTTTGTGAGGTTGAACGAACCAATGAAGTTTACCGAGCAGATTTGCAAATTAGAAAATTTATGCACATTAATCATTATTACTAGCATTGAAGGTCCGACTATAACCATACAAGAACTTGAGGGAATGTTGAAGAAGTTAAAGAAATTGCGTGTGGTACAAGTGCCTCTACAAGGCAAAATGGTGATGATCCCTGCCTGTATTTTTGACTTAAAACATCTACGTTCTCTCACCATCGATGCCTGCACCAACACTTCGTACAGTAAGGTACATTTGCCAAGACATTTTGCTAAACTATATCATTTGCAGACCTTAGAGCATCGGAGTTCAGGTTATTTAGAATTCTCCAACGTGAAGAACATGAGCAACCTGATTAGTTTGAGATACCTAAAGAACTCCAATACATGGCTTTCAGAGGTTTCATGTTCTCCTGGCATCGGGAAGATGAAATCACTTCAAGAATTAAGTAACTTCAGAGTGAGGAAGGAGAAGGGATATGAGTTGCATCAGCTGGGGAGACTAAATTACCTTTGTGGCAGGCTGACAATCACTGGCCTTGAAAACGTGGAAACCAAGGAGAGAGCACTAGAAGCCAAGCTATCTGACAAGAAGTACCTGACAAAATTGTCACTTGCATGGTTAGGGACGTCTAGTCAACATCCGTGACCTTGAAACTGAGATAATTGAGGGCCTCTGCCCACCGTCACAGCTCGTACAACTAGGGATATATGGCTACAGTGGATGGACGTGCCCAAGCTGGTTGGCACAAAAGTTTAATAGCCTACGATGCCTAGAACTCAGTAAGTGTGTTAACCTTGAAACTCTCCCTGATATCAGTGAGTTTTTCATTCACCTTGACAAGCTTGAACTTGTTAATGTTCAGAAGCTAAAGAAGTTGTCAAGACTTCCAGATAGCCTGAAGAGCCTAACCATTATGAATTGTGAGGGCCTAGTTTTCACATGTGTGGAAGACGTGGAAGTGCCGAGGTCACTTTTCAACGAACGAGTGTCTCAAATTGAGCCATCCTCGCAGATTACAGCACATCCCGAGAAGATACATAGATTCTCTCAAGAGCAACCTGACAGGTTTGACACAATCTTGCGCAGCATTTTTGGTAACACATGTGCTAGTTTTACTTCTAGGCTTATCCGAGGCCATACCACGGAGGAAGATATTACTCTCAATTTCTCTGTCCTGCATCATTAGATTACCTCTACCTCTATAAGTGTGCCATCACGGACACCGTCCTCCATAACTGGTGGAGACGCTCTACATCCCTAACTGGGTTGTTCTTACAGTGTCTTCCCTTTTTGAGAGCAATCCCTCGTGAGGTGATGATGTCTCTATCTATGCTTTGGTATCTTCACATCGATGATTGTGTCCAGTTTAATTGTTTGCAAGGCCTAAATTATCTCATCAGGCTGCAAAGCCTGAAAATCGTGAAGTGCCCCAAGCTTATTATGACCCTTGAAGAGGCGGAAAAGGTGCAATACGTTACTCAGATCACTGTTGATGGCATACCCTTTGTGCCACGGCTGCTGTCAAGAAAAGGCTTCTCATCTCTACAGAGGCTTGATATTAGGAACTCAGATGAGCTGAGGGAAGAAGAAATCCTGCAGCAGTTTCCTTCTCTAACATACCTTGGAATTTGTTGGTGCAAGTGGAGCAGCTTGCCAGAGAATTTGGGGACCCTGCCACACCTACAGCGATTGTTTTTGCTGCGGTGCCCAAATGTCCAATCACTTCCAGCTCTGCCCGTATCTCTACGCTATTTTACACTTTGGGGCTGTGACGAGTCATTCATGAAGAGCTGCCAAACGGCTGGTGATCCAAACTGAGCAATCCATGTCCGTACGAAAAAATTTCTTCCAGGATGATGATTGACATTGCTCATGAAATATCTGTACAAAAGATTGCTCATGAAGACTGCCAATCTCTCTCTGGTATGGATGCACCTTTTCTCTTAGCCTTTCAAAGCTTTAGGCGAGGACCAGAGCTTGAAAGTGGTTCAGAAAGTTGTGGAAGCTTGCGTTTGCCTGCTGTGCAATCTATGTGCTACTATCTCGCACTCGCAGGATGTACTGTAATAATATTTACTATGTGTTGATTTTTTTTTTTTCCATCAAGAATTGTGTTGTGTATTGGGGAATTGTTCAGTGACTGACAAGAAACTGCCGCTAATGGTTGTGCAAATATTTCTTGACCATTGTTCATTCACGCTATGGGTTGCCGTTTGTAACTCACACATGGGAGTTGAAAATTTCTGTATGAAATAGGTTAGCTTGTGTAGAAACAAAGATTTGCATGTTCCAAACTCGGTAATAACGGTGAAAGGCTCCCCCTAAACAAGCATGAATGCGATGATAAGAGGATTGCGAATTGCTTTTAAAATTCAAATTGTAGTGACCATCAATAAACTTTGCTTGCAGATTCAATATATGAACTGATACTCGCTCATATCCCCTGACCCTAGCGCTAAGGAGAAGGGGGAGATCTCGGCGACCCTGTCGAAGCAGGGGAGGGATGGGGACAGGGCGCACCTGCAGGCTGCAGTGGGACGACGGAGAGGCTGCCCGAAGGAGGCCCCGCAGAGCCGACACGGCTGGCTGGCCGCCGCCGCTCCCAGCGGCTCTTGGAGCGTCTGGAAGGCGCCGCCCCGGCGAAGGCGAAGCGGGTTTCGGTACGGCGGCGGTGAGACAACGGGTGAGGAAGCAGGAGCTTGTTGACTGGCCGTCTGATGCGAGATGGTGGGGCCTTGAGCCGTCGGATCAGCCGTCTGAACGGGGTGGTGGAAATACAAAATGCTTGAAAATAAACGTCAAGTAAAATCCTGAAAAAACAATGGAGTGGGTCAAAATATTTCCATCGTATAAGGGTATTGGTTGCACTCTGCAAACTTTTAACTAATTTATTACATGATCAAACAAATACTCTGTTCTAAAATCGTTTAAAAAATTACTTTGTGTTCTAAAGAATACAATTTTCACTTGTGGCTCAGTTACACAATTTTTAAACTTGAACAAATTTATATCAAAATTACAAACATTGAACACACATCACACCAAAGCACCAATTCAACATTGTTTACCATAATAGTTTTTTGTCACTCAATGGAGGTAGACAACATGAGGGCGAGAGACGGAGATCGAGTCGCGGGCAACATCGCACTTTTGGTCAATTAGCGTGGTGACGTGCTTGTGCGAAGGAAGGATCGGAGAGAACGGTCTGGGTCTGCGAGAAACATGTGAACGACTGACCCCTGGGCCCCGGCCCCCGGCCCTGGTCGCTGCCGACGCGTGACGTGTGCCCGCTCAGATGGACCGGAGCGACGGGTGGTTTCGTGAGTGAGATGAGATGGTGGGCGCCGCAGGCCCACGTTTCCATCGTGCAGTGCGGCGGTGGATACAGTATGTGATAGAGACAGACAGCAGTGCCCGCTCGTGCAAAAGTGCAAATGCAAGCGTCCAGATGGTTCTCTAGAAGAAGGCATCGAAAATGCGTCGACGAAAGCCGTAAGTATGCGCGTAGACCGATCGAGATAACGTAGCAGGTCAAAAAAAGGACCGCATGTATGTGTATCTATGCCTATGCACACAATCAAGAAGCAAAAAAGCGCCGGACAAGCGTTATATGCCTCGATCTAGATGGTCACTTTTTTTGCTTGAACGACGACGAGATCGACTTGTTGAGTTGCACTACGGCTTTATTGCCATGGAACACTCCAAGTCGTAGCAGCCTACTTTTCTTTTCCGCGTACCTTTTGTGACTAAGTCGCTAGCTATGGTTCAAATATCGATTTATCTCACACGCCAATGTTCTGTTAAACATAACACACCTTTGGTGTTTGTCCATTTTTTTTCTTTAAAAAGAAAGGAAAGGCGATCTATTCGTCTAATGGCGAGTGCTGAAGACGTGAACACGCACCCAAAAAAAAAACTTTCCATGTCATTTGTTTTTTTTTTTTTTGGTTGACTTTGAGTATATCTTTTCTCAAATTTCCTTTCTTTTGTGATTTTGATTTGAGTTATTTGTGGATCGAATGGACATATGGCTGCAGTTAAACCCCTCAACCCTTTCCTATTGCACCTCCATTGCCTATTCTACCGAGCTTCTCATACAGCTGCACATTGTTCCGCCATTAGTAACGGAGCTCCACGCTATCCCCTGGGTTGCGTGTTGAGCCTTGCCCTATGCCATTTGTCATCACCGAATATGTCAAGGTGTCAAAGCTGCCAGATCAGGTGTGGCCTTTCAAGATAGGGCTTCCAATCCTATCCCTCCACTAGTCTTCTTTCCACCAAATCGCCTCAGATTGTGTGCTTCGCGCTAATGATGCAAGTGATGGTCTAGATCCCTGAACATGCCTACATGCACAACGCGCCGCTCATGGTTGTTGGGAAGCTACGGAGTAACGGAGACTTCAATTCCCACCTAACTGTCGACCAGGAGCCCTTGAGAGTTACTACTAGCCTTAGCCACAATGATAGTTCACTGAGAGACAGCACCCTAAGATGGGACAGTCACCTGCATGTGGACAACGCTCGATGGCAGACAACTCTCCTAAGACGCAACAACCCCTCTCCATGCGGACAACCTGTTCTCGAACACAAAGAATATATTTCTATCTTTTCCATCTCCGCCGCCTCTCCTGTTTTGCCCCACGTGTGCCACAAATCGACGTGTCCTCAACTAGGTACACCATCAACGTGGTGTGCCCCAACTCCTTTCTCGAGCCTAAATAAATCATTACTACCCCCACCACCACCACATCTTTCCTCCAATCAGCTTTATCTCTCCCTACACCGCGTGTTGTTGTCCCTCCTAGTCCTAACACATCGATGCTTGCTACAATAGCATGAACACCACCTCACTGCCCCCATCCACCTCCATTCGACCCCGTTCTTTGGTCGTCGCACTTCTTCTTTTTTCGTGATCATGCCTGACCCTAGACGCTTTTTTCATTAAGCAGAATAGAGTCCAACCCCAAAGGAACAAGACACGATAACCACAGTTACCAGAGGCACACGGAAACACACAGCCCTCACCCTTCAGCACCCAGCAAATTAAAAATTACATGGCAAACAAGTTGGCTACGGGTTCGCGGCACTAGCGGCGATCAGAAATCCTCCTCCTCGAGCCCATCTAGCTCAAGCTCAACGTTGTTGAAGACGATTCGGCCGCCCCGGTACGCTCTGGAGAACCTCTTTCTTGTTGTTGGGCATGCTCCCGCAAAGGGCTCGATTCAGTCGTCACACTTCTATCCTTTGCAAACTCCTTGAACCTACTCAACCTCATCGCCTTCTCAAGTGCGACCCAGACTTCCGAACCATGCTCAACCTTGTCTCCTCCTCATGCCCTACACTATCATACATCATTCATGCACTCATGCCAACCTATCCGATATAACAAAGATCCACACTTACAATTCCCCATTTTCCATTTCGAAGTCCCCTCTACCACCTACTTGCTCAATTGATTGCATCCCTCATGCGTAGAGCGATGCGTCTAATGGTTGTGGCGCCAACCATCCAACTAGGACACCATGGAGGACATGAACGATGAGATCACTGCTTGAGGAACCAGATGACTCCTAGGAGTTATTTGTCTGCTCAGACTCAGAGCTCGAATTAAAAGACCCAAAGTTCAACATTCTTTATATGCATGAGGGTAGTACTGAGTGCCATGCGAAGATACGTTTTTCGAAACACCCCTATGACGATGAACCCGCTCACCCTACATTGCCTCGGCCATTCACATGTTTTCATTTGTAAATTTTGATTCATCAATTGCCTTGGATCAAGTACACAAAATATATAATTTCCTTCAGAAACCTAGATCAAATTTGATTTTACATGCATGGCTCTAAGCCTACCCTATGAGTCTATGACTCAAAACAGACAATAATTATATTTCTTCTAACCTAACACGTGTATGATGAGGTATACATAACTTATAAGTATATCTATCCAGCTTAGAGAAAAACTGTTTTTTTCTTTATCTTTATACTATAATAATGCACGCAAAGTTAAATGGCATTTGCTACCTATAGGATTTACACATCAGCCGACACATGCCTCCAAAACCGTAAACTTTTGGGGGGAAAAGTTGAAAATACTCTCTAAAAAGAAAGACTAATCGAGGTCCAATCCAATTCTAAAAGCTTAAGCCTTTACTTAGAGCTATTATACTATTATACTATAGATAGAGAAACAGAGCGATAGTGCGAAGCTTCGAGCTACAGTCCAAATCCGACCCGGAGACGCATCTTCATTCTTCTACCTTTAAATATTGCTGACTACTGTTTCCGCGGCCGCAGGCATCTACCCGTCGTCATTCCAGCGTTCCTCCGCGGCGGCGTCATGGACAACTCCACGCATCAGCCCACTGCAGCCAACACGCAGCCGGCGCCTCCCGCTCTCGCGCCGGCGCCAGAGCCACCCGCCGGCGCGCCGCAAGAAGCCGCGGGCGACTCGGAGTCCGACGGCCCCGTGTCGGCCTCGGCCCTCACGGGAGGGGACCGTCGTTGTTCCTCGGTGGCAGCTGGCTACGCCGAGGACGACGCCGAGTCTTGCAGCGGCGCCGGCGATGGCGATAATAACTTCATCCCCGACGTCGATGATGACGGCCGTGGCGCAGACGACGACGACGTGGCCATGGAGGGTTACGAGAGCGAAGAAGTCGACAGCAGGATGTGCGCTCCCTGGTGGCGCCGGATGGTCCAGCTGGACGCACCTGACGGTGCCAGTGCCAGTGCCGGTGCAGGTGGTGGCTGCGCGCGGCCGCAGGCGGCGGCGGCGGCTGTTGTGGCCGGACCCGGACCCGGCCATACGGCCGAGAGCAACAGGCTCTTCTGGGAGGCTTGCATTGCGCATGGGTACTAGCTGGCTTATGAGTGACTGGTAGGCAATAGTAGTAGCCGCCGGCGAGCGGCGCGCCGCCCGCCATGGGTGGGGCATCCCCGGCCCCGGCCAGGCAGATGTATAGAATTTGTAGATGTAGAAGATGGATGGGGTCGGGGAACATTGCTCGGCCTCCTTCATGACGTCAGGCATCTGGCATCATCTTGTATCAGAATGATGCGTTGCAAACTTTGCGCGTGCCCATGAGTTCTTCAAAGATGAGGACCCAATGTTTCCCGTGAATGGAACTTAATTTTTTGTTCTCTGATGAATGAATTATCTGAAACTTTGATTTTGTTCTGAATGTAAGGTCCTCCAATTTGAGGCGTACGTCACACTACGCATAAGGGAGGCAATGGATGGAAGAGAGTGATGTGTATGTATAGGTGCCTGACTTGCTTGTATTCATTGTTGGGGGCATAGGGCATAGGGGACACCAAAGTGGTGAATAGGGAATCATTGGTCTGCATCATCATTATATCAGATTGGTTGCACGAGTGCATGAATGATGTTTGACTTTTTAACCTCAAATTTCACCACTCATCTTATTTAAAAAAAAATATTCAAATATGATCAAATTTAAGTTACTATTGAAGAACTTTTATTATTAAATCATACCAAAACAAAAAGAAGTGATATTCTGCATAGATCTTTGAATAAAATTAGTGGTCAAAACTAGGATAAAAAATCAAATAAACTATAGTTTGGAACGAAAGGAGTATCATAATGCAATTGTGTGGCAAGGTGACGGGGCTGGGCATGGTTTGGAAGTCCGGGTCGCACTCAAGGAGGCGGTGAGGTTGAGCATGTTAAAAGAAATGGCAAAAGCTAGAGGTGTGACGAGCGGGGAAATACGGTGGAACAAAGATGGACGGTGGCGATGAGGATGTGCTCATGCTACAATATAGTAGCAACAAAATCAGAGCAGAGGGTCTAGGAGGGACAACAACATGTGGTGTGTAGCTAGAGATAAAACTGATTGGAGGAAAGAAATTGTAGAAGGGGCAATAAATGATGTCATTAATAATACCCGAGAGAGGAGTTGGGGCGCATCATGTAGATAGTGTAAGCCTAGCCAAGGACATGTCGATTTGTGGCATGGGGAACAAATAAGGAGATCGAGAACACGGACACGGTTGGTAGATGCGCAAAAGACACACATATATTCTTTGTCTCGAGCTAGTTGTCTACATGGAGGGGGTTGCCGCATCTCAGAGAAGTTGTCTGACGTCGAGGGTTATCCACATGCGGGTGGTTGTCGCATCTTAGGGGAGTTGTCTCGTGAGGTACCATTTTAGCTAAGACTAGTAGTAACCCTCAAAGGGCTCCTAGTCGGTAGGTAGGTAGGCATTGAAGTCACCGTTACTTTGTAGCTTCCCGACAGCCATGAGCACATTGTGAATCGAGGCATGTAGAAGGATCTAGACCCATTACTTGCAACATTGGCGCAGAGCACTGCGCAATGTTGAGGTGATTGGGGAACATGGCTACTGGAGCGGTAAAATTGGAAGTCCCGAAGGAGATCTTGAAAGGCCACATTTGATCTGACAGCTTTGACAAACCTTGACATATTTGGTGGCGATAAGTGGTACGAGGCAAGGCTCGACAAGCGCCGAGGATAGCGTGGAGCTCCATTGCTGATGCCGAGACAATGTGGCTGCAGTGTGCAACAGGGGTAGAAGCTCGATAGACTAGGTAGTGGAGGTGCAACGGCAAAGCACTGCAAATGTGGTGGCGAGCAATGGCATCCGCCTTGTCAAGGGGTTTAACTGCATGCATCCACATCTGCAATAACTAAAAAGCACAAAAAAATGAAGCTTGACGTCAATGAGCAAAAAAAAAAAAAAAACTAAAACTAAAACAAAAAAAAACAAGAAAGGCTTTGTTTTGTATGTATGTGTGTGTTGTTGACGTCTTCAGCACCCGTAAGCAAAGTTCTTTTTAATCATTTGACAAATGGATTGCCTCTTTAAAAACAATGGACAAGCACCAAGGATGTTTATCTTAGTGGAACGTGACGTGCCAGATATATCGATATGTCTGCACTGACTAGCTAGCGACTTTGCCCGCCAAAGATATGGAAAAGAAGCCGCCGTGTGGTTACCAAAAGTAGGCTCCTTGGAGTGTTGGATGGAAGCCCGCTACACAGAGTCTGGTTTCAAGCAAAAAGTGGAGCACGTAGACGGATAGGACTCCTACGTAAACTGTGTGTGATGATGGTGCTTTATCGTATAACTGTATGACCACGCGTCTCATATATACGGTCCTTTTTGACCGGTTCTCTGTTGTCTTTGGTTACATGCATATGATTTCGTCCACGCATTTTCTTCCATTTGCACGCGTGCAGGCAGCCATCTATCTAGAAAGGAATATTAGAAAACAAAAAAAGTATACATGTCATTTTCATGAAGCCAATCCTTTTCAAATTTATTTGGTGTGTATGTAAAAAAAATACCAATATACTATGTAGCTCAAACCATAATTTTAGATATTTGTTTGAGAAAACTCAATTTTAGATACTTACTATACATACATATATAGTTTGGGCAATTGCTGTATTTCAAATCTTATCCCGAAAAGAATGTAATTATGGACTTACTATTATACCAAATTATGGATTAAGTTGGCTTTCTAGGATTTTTAGACCACACAAACAAACGCAACACGTTTGGTCGGTGGAGCTCTTCTAGAAGCCTGAGGCAGTCAGAGCTGAGAGCTGCTGTCGGTCTGTGTGCTCTGATACCACACAGTATAAATTAAAAGGCAAATAGTATATCGATAGCACACAGTATAAATTAAAATGGTATATAAAATAACAGCTTTATTATTATAGGTACACTCTTTAGAGCCAAACCAAAAACTCGGGCTCGAAATTCAAATTTAAAATTTATTCGCTTCACTATTTAAATTCTGCGGTTACTATTCAAATTCGTGGTACTATTCAAATTCAAGAATATAAATAGTGCACGGGTGCTTGCACGCGATGCACGCAAATTATTAAATATTAGAGCACACTATGCGGGTGCTATTCGATGACTGTGCAGGATATTTAAATATTCAATGGGTAACAGTATTCACCACTATTGGGCACTATGTGCTCGAATATAATATTCTGAACGAAAGCGACGCGCGTGATTAATTACGCGTGATGCTGATTATTAGAGTGATGCGTGATTATTCTGATCGCGATTAGCGGATATTCAGTGTATGCGGAATTATATATGCGCGTGATTATCAGGATCTTTGCAAGGCTGGCGAGACCAAACTATTTCAGCCGGTCGTGTAACTTATGCTTGTGTGTGTCCTACTCGGTACTCACCGTATGCATCACTAGCTCGCTCTTTAGAAGCAGAAGCAGCTAATCCTATCCCTCTACAGCCATTTTGCGTCGTGAAGCCGAACGCTAAGACGTCTATCGTCTCCCCAGGCAGTTCCACCCGAAGGGAACACTTCTCTGTGACTCAGAGTTCTTTCAGAGTTCTCTAAAAACGCCGCTACCTGGGCTAACACGAGAACAATACAAGAACAATACGCACAGAGGTTTCTCCTATAGGGTCCATAGCATAGACTCAAACCTACTTGGATGGCCATAGTAAAGCAGGGATACTCAAAGCTCAAGCTACTCTATTAAAACAAACAAGCTTACATACGGCTTTTCCTTTCGGGAAGCCCCAAGCACTTAGCACAAACCTTGATTTACCTTACAAGCACGGGAAGTCGGAGACCTTCCTTATTCTCTAATTTACAAGGGTGGTGGAGCAATACAGTGGTAGTGGGGTACTACTGCTATCAGCTATTGTGGTGGTGGATGAGCTCAGAGGGTTTCTGAGTTCATGTTCTGAGTTGTTATGGTGCGAATGCTCTCTGGCGTCCTTCTGATTCGCCTCTCTTCGCCGATGTCGAATGCTGGCGCTCAACTCCTCGTTTTATAGAACGAGGGGAGCCTTCTCAGGCGTCAGAGGTCTTCAGCCTTCTGGAGGGGTATGAGTCATCGTCCTTC